>JAQFWZ010000011.1:73920812-73967456 GCA_027789725.1 Dendropsophus ebraccatus | reverse complement strand
AGTTGGTGCTGTATACCTGTAATGTATAGTTGGTGGAGGTCATGTATACCTGTAGTTTATAGTTTGAGGGTCCTGGATACCTGTAGTGTATAATTGGTGGAGGTCTTGTATACCTGTAGTATATAGTTTGGGGGTCCTGTATACCTGTAGTGAATAGTTTCAGGGTCCTGTATAACTATAGTATAGAGTTGGTGGAGGTCCTGTATACCGGTAGTGTATAGTTTGTATAGTCCTATATACCTGTAGTATATAGCTGGTGGAGTTCCTGTATACCTGTAGTATATTTGGGGTCCTGTATACTTGTAGTATAGAGATGGTGACGGTGCTGTATACCTGTATTATAGAGTTGGTGTAGGTCCTGTATACCTGTAGTGTATAGTTTTGAGGTCCTGTATACCTGTAGTGTATAGTTTGAGGCCCTATATACCTGTAGTATATAGTTGATGGAGTTCCTGTATACCTGTAGTGTATAGTTTTGGGGTCCTGTATACCTGTAGTGTATAGTTTGGGGTCCTGTATACCTGTAGTATATAGTTGGTGGAGGTCCTGTATACCTGTAGTATATAGTTGGTGGAGGTCCTGCATACCTGTAGTGTATAATTTTGGGGTCCTTTATACCTGTAGTGTAAAGTTTGGGGTCCTGTATACCTGTAGTATATAGTTTTGTGGAGGTCCCGTGCACCTGTAGTGTATAGTTTTGGGGTCCTGTATACCTGTAGTGTCCTGTATACCTGCAGGGTTGTATTTACCCGTATGGCAGTGTTATTCAGTCACAGTGTGTCGGTATTGGTCATGTCTGGTATGGCGGTGTTATCCAGTCACAGTATGGCAGTATTGGTCAGGTCTGATATGATGGTGTTACCCAGTCACAGTATGGCGGTATTGGTCAGGTCTGGTATGGCAGTGTTATTCAGCACAGTATGGCGGTATTGGTCAGGTCTGGTATGACAGTGTTATCCAGTCACAGTATGGTGGTATTGGTCAGGTCTGGTGTGGCAGTGTTACCCAGTCACAGTTTGGTATACCTGTAGTGCCTGTATATACATTTACTGTATAGATGGAGTTGGGGGCCCTCTATATACATGTACTGTATAGATGGAGTAGGGGGTCCTGTATATACATGTACTGTATAGATGGAGTAGGGGGTCCTGTATATACATGTACTGTATAGATGGAGTAGGGGGTCCTGTATATACATGTACTGTATAGATGAGTAGGGGGTCCTGTATACATGTACTGTATAGATGAGTAGGGGGCCCTGTATATACATGTACTGTATAGATGGAGTAGGGCGTCCTGTATACATGTACTGTATAGATGGAGTAGGGGTCCTGTGTAACATGTACTGTATAGATGGAGTAGGGGGTCCTGTATATACATGTACTGTATAGATGGAGTAGGGGGTCCTGTATACACTGTACTGTATAGATGGAGTAGGGGGTCCTGTATATACATGTACTGTATAGATGGAGTAGGGGGTCCTGTATATACATGTACTGTATAGATGGAGTAGGGGTCCTGTATACATGTACTGTATAGATGGAGTAGGGGGCCCTGTATTCATGTACTGTATAGATGGAGTAGGGGGTCCTGTATATACATGTACTGTATAGATGGAGTAGGGGTTCCTGTATATACATGTACTGTATAGATGGAGTAGGGGGTCCTGTATAGACGATGTACTGTATAGATGGAGTAGGGGGTCCTGTATATACATGTACTGTATAGATGGAGTAGGGGGTCCCTGTATATACATGTACTGTATAGATGGAGTAGGGGGGTCCTGTATATACATGTACTGTATAGATGGAGTAGGGGGTCCTGTATAACATGTACTGTATAGATGGAGTAGGGGGCCCTGGTATATACATGTACTGTATAGATGGCGTAGGGGGTCCTGTATAGATGTCTGTATAGATGAGTAGTGGGGTCCGGTATAGTACAATGTACTGTATAGATGGAGTAGGGGGTCCTGTATATCATGTACTGTATAGATGGAGTAGGGGGTCCTGTATACATGTACTGTATAGATGGAGTAGGGGGTCCCTGTATACATGTACTGTATAGATGGAGTAGGGGGTCCTAGTATACATGTACTGTATAGATGGAGTAGGGGGTCCTGTAATACATGTACTGTATAGAGTGGAGTAGGGGGTCCTGTATATACATGTACTGTATAGATGGAGTAGGGGGTCCTGTTATACATGTACTGTATAGATGGAGTAGGGGTCCCTGTATACATGTACTGTATAGATGGAGTAGGGGGTCCTGTATACATGTAACTGTATAGATGGAGTAGGGGTCCCTGTATACATGTACTGTATAGATGGAGTAGGGGGTCCTGTATACATGTACTGTATAGGATGGAGTAGGGGTCCCTGTATATATGTACTGTATAGATGGAGTAGGGGGCTCCTGTATATACATGTACTGTATAGATGGAGTAGGGGGTCCTGTATACAATGTACATGTATAGATGGAGTAGGGGGTCCTGTATATACATGTACTGTATAGACTGGAGTAGGGGGTCCTGTATATACATGTACTGTATAGATGGAGTAGGGGGTCCTGTATATACATGTACTGTATAGATGGAGTAGGGGGTCCTGTATACATGTACTGTATAGATGGAGTAGGGGGTCCTGTAATACATGTACTGTATAGATGGAGTAGGGGGTCCTGTATACCTGTACTGTATAGATGGAGTAGGGGGTCTAACCAGTTATTACTGTGGATGTTGTGAGGCAGCTTCCCTAGCAACCATTGCTCCCTGTGAAAAATGAAAGCAGTAATCCTATTGGTTGCTAAGGCTCCAACTGCCGTGTCCTGCTGCAGCTAATTATATCACCTTGTTGTCAGTGAGGAGATTTTCCCATTCATCTCTATGGGGCGCCTCTCTTCCCCTCCCCCTCCCCTCCTGTACATCTGGCGGGGAACGGGACCTTCGCTATAACCGTCCCGGGCACCCAATGTATCTGTGGGCCAAATTTGGGGGTCAAACGGTTCAGGCGTTTGGAAGTCTATAGAGGACAGACAGACGGACCAGACAGACAGAAGGACAGACAGAAGGACAGACAGACGGACAGAACAGACGGACAGACAGACAGAACGGACAGACAGACAGACGGACAGACAGACAGAAGACAGACAGACAGAAGGACAGACAGACAGAAGGACAGACAGACAGAAGGACAGAGCAGACAGAAAGACAGACAGACAGAAGGACAGACAGACAGAAGGACAGACAGACATAAGGACAGACAGACAGAAGGACAGACAGACAGACAGACAGAAGGACAGACAGACAGACAGAAGGACAGACAGACAGACAGACTTTGATTTTTATTATATATAGGCAGAGGTGTAGCTAGGCTCTCCTGCACTGGGGGCAAACATTCAATTTGGCGCCCCCCTATGCGCAGTAAGCACAGGGGGGCCCTGTATGTATGTATATGTATATATATATATATATATTTTTTTACGTACAAACACACTTGGCGTATCCGCAGCGAGTTTCTTGCTGCTAATACGCAGTGAAACTCGCTGCAGATCCCATCCCTGTTTACTCAATGGCAGAAGCAAGCAGGAGCGGGGACCCGGTAAATGTATAGTATCTGGCAGCCGGCAAAGCTTCCTGATCTATCCCCAGTGTAATGTGATTCTATGGTGACGTCTCCTAATACACAGGTACGCTCAGCAGGAGAGTTGATGGAACCTCGGGAAATCCTAGGTTCTAATGGAACTCGAACATTCACAAACCTGCCTATATTAGATTGTGATTCCTTCCCGGTCCGTGGGGAAGGAGGAGACTGCCCGGCTATTACCTAGGATGAATCCCAGAATTCCAGTCAGTACCGGGCACTCTCCTCCTTCCCCACGGACAGGGAAGACTTTAGCAATCTAATGCGGCAGGTTTGTGAATGTTCGAGTTCAATTTGAACCTAGGATTTTCCAGAGGTTCCATCAACTCCACTGAGCAGTGGAGACAACAGCAGTAACACCCCCCAGTAAGGTATCCCGTCACCCCCAGTAAGTATCCCGTCACCCCCAGTAAGGTATCCCGTCACCCCAGTAAGGTATCCCCGTCACCCCCAGTAAGGTATCCCGTCACCCCCAGTAAGGTATCCCGTCACCCCCAGTAAGGTATCCCGTCACCCCCAGTAAGGTATCCCGTCACCCCCAGTAAGGTATCCCGTCACCCCCAGTAAGGTATCCCGTCACCTCCAGTAAGGTATCCCGTCACCTCCAGTAAGGTATCCCGTCACCTCCAGTAAGGTATTCCGTCACCTCCAGTAAGGTATCCCGTCACCTCCAGTAGGTATCCCGTCACCTCCAGTAAGGTATCCCGTCACCTCCAGTAAGGTATCCCGTCACCTCCATAGGTATCCCGTCACCTCCAGTAAGGTATCCCGTCAACTCCAGTAAGGTATCCCGTCACCTCCATTAAGGTATCCCGTCACCTCCAGTAAGGTATCCGTCACCTCCAGTAAGGTATCCCGTCACCTCCAGTAAGGTATTCCGTCACCTCCAGTAAGGTATCCCGTCACCCCCAGTAAGGTATCCCGTCACCTCCTAAGGTATTCCGTCACCTCCAGTAAGGTATCCCGTCACCTTCAGTAAGGTATTCCGTCACCTCCAGTAAGGTATCCCGTCACCTCCAGTAAGGTATTCCGTCACCTCCAGTAAGGTATCCCGTCACCTCCAGTAAGGTATCCCGTCACCTCCAGTAAGGTATCCCGTCACCTCCAGTAAGGTATCCCGTCACCTCCAGTAAGGTATTCCGTCACCTCCAGTAAGGTATCCCGTCACCTCCAGTAAGTTATTCCGTCACCTCCAGTAAGGTATCCCGTCACCTCCAGTAAGGTATTCCGTCACCTCCAGTAAGGTATCCCGTCACCTCCAGTAAGGTATCCCATCACCTCCAGTAAGGTATCCCGTCACCTCCAGTAAGGTATCCCGTCACCTCCAGTAAGGTATTCCGCGAAGGTCCCGTCCCCGCCAGATGTACAGGAGGGGAGGGGGAGGGGAAGACCGCCCCATAGAAATGAATGGGAAAATCTCCACACTGCACACACAGGTGATATAATTAGCTGCAGCTCTGCCCAGCAGTAATGGCAGTTGGAGGCCTCAGCAACCAATAGGATTACTACTTTCATTTTCACAGGGAGCAATGGTTGCTAGCGCAGCTGCCTCACAACATCCACAAAAATAACTGGTAGACCCCCTACTCCATCTATACAGTACATGTATATACAGGGCACGACAGGTATACAGGACCCCCTACTCCATCTATACAGTACAGGTATACAGGACCCCCTACTCCAACTATACAGTACATGTATACAGGACCCCCTACTCCATCTATACAGTACATGTATATACAGGGCCCCCTACTCCATCTTATACAGTACATGGTAGACAGGAAAAGTATTACCAGCGCTGCTGCCCTAAGCACTCTAAAGCTGAGGATGCCCCATCCTCACTCACCAATAAGCATCACTCACATTCAGTATGGGGGTACCTCCTCTCTATATACATACAGTATGGGGGTACCTCTCTATATACATACGTATGGGGGTACCTCTATATATACATACAGTATGGGGGTACCTCTCTATATACATACAGTATGGGGGGTACCTCTCTATATACATACAGAATGGGGGTGGTACCTCTGTATATATACAGTATGGGGGTACCTCACTGTATACATACCGTTTTGAGGGTACCTCTCTCTGTATACATACAGTATGGGGGTACCTCTCTCTGTATACATACAGTATATGCGGGGTACCTCTCTCTGTATACATACAGTATGGGGGTACCTCTCTCTGTATACATACAGTATGGGGGTACCTCTTGTATACATACAGTATGGGGGTACCTTTCTCTGTAATTACATACAGTTATGGGGGTTACCTCTCTTGTATACATACAGTATGGGGGTACCTCTCTATATATATACCGTATGGGGTACTCGCTTATTTTGTAACATAAGTATGGGGTACCTCTCTCTATATACATACAGTATGGGGTAAATCTCTCTCTATATACATACAGTATGGGGGACCTCTCTATATACTATACACATACAGTATGTGGGTACCTCCTCTATAGCATATAGTATGGGGTATCTATATATACCGTATGGGGTACCTCTCTCTATATACATACAGTATGGGGGTACCTCTTCTCTATACATACAGTAGGGGGTACCTCTCTCTATATAACATACAGTATGGGGGTACCTCTCTCTCGATACATACAGTATGGGGGTAACCTCTCTCTATAACATACAAGTATGGGGTACCTCTCTCTGTATACATACAGTATAGGGGTACCTCTCTGTATACATACAGTATAGAGGTATCTTTATATACCGTATGGGGTACCTCTCTATATATATACAGTATGGGGGTATCTCTCTCTATATACATACAGTATGGGGGTACCCTATATATATATATATATATATATATATATATATATATATATATATATATATATATAGTATGGGGGTATCTATAAATACCGTATGGGGGTACCTCTTTCTATATACATACAGTATGGGGGTACCTCTTTCTATATACATACAGTATGGGGGTACCTCTTTCTATATACATACAGTATGGGGGTACTTCTCTCTATATATATATACCGTATGGGGGTACCCCGAGGACGCAGCAGGATGATGACCCCCTCACCTCTTACCTTCAGTAACCACTTGTTGTAGAAAGTGATGCCAATAGAGAAGAAGTAGTAGAAAAGTACGAGGCCGACAGTCAGGAGACTCTTCCCCATCAGGGCCCAGCACGGTGACGCCATCCTCCTCCGTCTACCAGCATCGGGGGCAGGGGGGGCTGTGAGCAGAAACGAGAAGATGGACGAGACTCCGGTGTTATAGACAATCATCTAAGCCTGGATACACCCCCACCACCGCAACCACAACAACCGGGTGACACTGCCACCACCGCAACCACAACAACCGGGTGACACTGCCACCACCGCAACCACAACAACCGGGTGACACTGCCACCACCGCAACCACAACAACCGGGTGACACTGCCACCACCGCAACCACAACAACCGGGTGACACTGCCACCACCGCAACCACAACAACCGGGTGACACTGCCACCACCGCAACCACAACAACCGGGTGACACTGCCACCACCGCAACCACAACAACCGGGTGACACTGCCACCACCGCAACCACAACAACCGGGTGACACTGCCACCACCGCAACCACAACAACAGGGTGACACTGCCACCACCACAACCACAACAACCGGGTGACACTGCCACCACAGCAACCACAACAACCGGGTGACACTGCCACCACCGCAACCACAACAACCGGGTGACACTGCCACCACCGCAACCACAACAACCGGGTGACACTGCCACCACCGCAACCACAACAACCGGGTGACACTGCCACCACCGCAACCAAAACAACCAGGTGACACTGCCACCACCACAACCACAACAACCGGGTGACACTGCCACCACCGCAACCACAACAACCGGGTGACACTGCCACCACCGCAACCACAACCGGGTGACACTGCCACCACCGCAACCACAACAACCGGGAGACACTGCCACCACCGCAACCACAACAACCGGGTGACACTGGCCACCACCGCAACCACAACCGGGTGACACTGCCACAACGCAACCACAACAACCGGGGACACTGCCACCACCACAACAACCGGGTGACACTGCCACCACCGACCAACCACAACAACCGGGTGACACTGCCACCACCGCAACCACAACAACCGGGTGACACTGCAACCACCGCAACCACAACAACGGGTGACACTGCCACCACCGCAACCAAAACCACCAGGTTACACTGCCACCACCGCAACCACTGGTGACACTGCCACCACCACAACAACTGGGGTGACACTGCACCACCGCAACCACAACATACCGGGGTGGACACTGCCACCACCGCAACCACAACCGGTGACACTGCCACCACCGCAACCACAACAACCGGGTGACACTGCCACCACCGCAAACCACAACAACCGGGTGACACTGCCACCACCGCAACCACAACAACCGGGTGACACTGCCACCACCGCAACCACAACAACCGGGTGACACTGCCACCACCGCAACCACAACAACCGGGTGACACTGCCACCACCGCAACCACAACCGGGTGACACTGCCACAAACGCAACCACAACAACCGGGTGACACTGCCACCACCACAACAACCGGGTGACACTGCCACCACCGCAACCACAACAACCGGGTGACACTGACACCACCGCAACCACAACAACCGGGTGACACTGCCACCACCGCAACCACAACAACCAGGTGACACTGCCACCACCGCAACCACTGGGTGACACCGCCACCACCACCAGCTTACACTGCGACCACCGCAACCACAACAATCGGGTTACACTGCGACCACAACAACCGGGTTACACTGCGACCAACGTAACCACAACAACAGGGTTACACCGCGACCACAACAACCTGGTGACACCCACACCACCGCAACCAGGATACACCTCCACCATAACAGCCCCCCTCTATTCACAGACACCCCTACACAAAGTGGCCCCTCACCCACCCTCTATACAAAATGCCCCCTCCCCCTAAACATAGTCACCCCTACACACAATTCCCCCTCACCCCCCCTATACACAGTCACCCCTACACACAGTGCCCCCTCACCCCCCTATACACAGTCACCCCCATACAAAGTGCCCCCTCACCTCCTATACACAGTCACCCCCATACACAGTGCCCCCTCACCTCCTATACACTGTCACCCCTACACACAGTGCCCCCTCACCTCCTATACACAGTCACCCCCATACACAGTGCCCCCTCACTTCCTATACACAGTCACCCCTACACACAGTGCCCCCTCACCTCCTATACACAGTCACCCCTACACACAGTGCCCCCCTCACCCCCCTATACACAGTCACCCCTACACACAGTGCCCCCTCACCCCCTATACACAGTCACCCCCTATACACAGTGCCCCCTCACCCCCCTATACACAGTCACCCCTGCACACAGTGCCCCCTCACCCCCTATACACAGTCACCCCCTATACACAGTGCCCCCTCACCTCCTATACACAGTCACCCCCATACACAGTGCCCCCTCCCCCTATACACAGTCACCGCTACACACAGTGCCACCTCACCCCCCCTATACACAGTCACCCCTGCACACAGTGCCCCCTCACCCCCTATACACAGTCACCCCCTATACACAGTGCCCCCTCACCTCCTATACACAGTCACCCCTACACACAGTGCCCCCTCCCCCTACACACAGTGCCCCCTCCCCCTACACAAAGTGCCCCCTCACCCCCTATACACAGTCACCCCTACACACAGTGCCCCCCAACCCCCTATACACAGTCACCCCCTACACACAGTACCCCCTCCCCCTATACACAGTCACCCCTACACACAGTGCCCCTTCACCCCCTATACACAGTCACCCCTACACACAGTGCCCCCTCACCCCTATACACAGTCACCCCTACACACAGTGCCCCCTCCCCCTATACACAGTCACCCCTACACACAGTGCCCCTTCACCCCCTATACACAGTCACCCCTACACACAGTGCCCCCTCACCCCCTATACACAGTCACCCCTACACACAGTGCCCCCTCACCCCCTATACACAGTCACCCCTACACACAGTGCCCCCTCACCCCCCTATACAGTCACCCTACACACAGTGCCCCCTCCCCCTATACACAGTCACCCCTACACACAGTGCCCCCCTCACCCCCTATACACAGTCACCCCTACACACAGTGCCCTCTCACCCCCCTATACAGTCACCCCTACACACAGTGCCCCCTCACCCCCTATACACAGTCACCCCTACACACAGTGCCCCCTCCCCCTATACACAGTCACCCCTACACACAGTGCCCCCTCCCCCTATACACAGTCACCCCTACACACAGTGCCCCCTCACCCCCCCCTATACAGTCACCCCTACACACAGTGCCCCCTCACCCCCTATACACAGTCACCCCTACACACAGTGCCCCCTCACCCCCTATACACAGTCACCCCTACACACAGTGCCCCCTCCACCCCTATACCAGTCACCCCTACACACAGTTGCACCCTCACCCCTATACACAGTCACCGCTACACCAGTGCCTCTGACCCCCCCTATACACAGTACACCCCTACACAAGTGCCCCCTCACCTCCCTATACACAGTCACCCCTACACCATGCCCCCTCCCCCCTATACACAGTCACCCCTACACACAGTGGCCCCCCCCCCCTAGACACATCACCCCTACACACAGTGCCCCTCACCCCCTATACACAGTCACCCCTACACACAGTGCCCCATCACCCCCTATACACAGCACCCCTAACCACAAGTGCCCCCTCCCCCTATACACAATCACACCCTACCACAGTGCCCCCTCCCCCTATACACAGTCACCCCTACACACAGTGCCCCCTCCCCCTATACACAGTCACCCCTACACACAGTGCCCCCTCACCCCCCTATACACAGTCACCCCTACACACAGTGCCCCCCTCACCCCCTATACACAGTCACCCCTGCACACAGTGCCCCCTCCCCCCTATACACAGTCACCCCTGCACACAGTGCCCCCTCCCCCTATACACAGTCACCCCTACACACAGTGCCCCCTCCCCCTATACACAGTCACCCCTACACACAGTGCCCCCTCACCCCCCTATACAGTCACCCCTACACACAGTGCCCCCTCCCCCTATACACAGTCACCCCTGCACACAGTGCCCCCTCCCCCTATACACAGTCACCCCTACACACAGTGCCCCCTCCCCCTATACACAGTCACCCCTACACACAGTGCCCCCTCACCCCCCTATACAGTCACCCCTACACACAGTGCCCCCTCACCCCCTATACACAGTCACCCCTGCACACAGTGCCCCCTCCCCCTATACACAGTCACCCCTGCACACAGTGCCCCCTCCCCCTATACACAGTCACCCCTACACACAGTGCCCCCTCCCCCTATACACAGTCACCCCTGCACACAGTGCCCCCCTCCCCCTATACACAGTCACCCCTACACACAGTGCCCCCTCACCCCCCTATACAGTCACCCCTACACACAGTGCCCCCTCCCCCTATACACATTCACCCCATGCACCAGTGCCCCCTCCCCCTATACACAGTCACACCCCTACACACAGTGCCACCCTCCCCCTATACACAGTCACCCCTACACACAGTGCCCCCTCACCCCCCCTATACAGTCACCCCTACACACAGTGCCCCCTCCCCCTATACACAGTCACCCCTACACACAGTGCCCCCTCACCCTCCTATACACAGTCACCCCCTATACACAGTGCCCCCTCCCCCTATACACAGTCACCCCTACACACAGTGCCCCCTCCCCCTATACACAGTCACCCCTACACACAGTGCCCCCTCACCCCCTATACACAGTCACCCCTACACACAGTGCCCCCTCACCCCCTATACACAGTCACCCCTACACACAGTGCCCCCTCACCCCCTATACACAGTCACCCCTACACACAGTGCCCCCTCACCCCCCTATACACAGTCACCCCTACACACACGTGCCCCTCCCCCTACACACAGTGCCCCCTCACCTCCTATACACAGTCACCCCTACACACAGTGCCCCCTCACCCCCTATACACAGTCACCCCTACACACAGTGCCCCCTCCCCCTATACACAGTCACCGCTACACACAGTGCCCCCTCACCCCCCTATACAGTCACCCCTACACACAGTGCCCCCTCACCTCCTATACACAGTCACCCCTACACACAGTGCCCCCATCCCCCTACACACAGTGCCCCTCACCTCCTATACACAGTCACCCCTACACACAGTGCCCCACTCACCCCCTATACACAGTCACCCCTACACACAGTGCCCCCTCACCCCCTATACACAGTCACCCCTACACACAGTGCCCCCTCACCCCCCTATACACAGTCACCCCTACACACAGTGCCCCCTCCCCCTATACACAGTCACCCCTACACACAGTGCCCCCTCCCCCTATACACAGTCACCCCTACACACAGTGCCCTCTGACCCCCCCTATACACAGTCACCCCTACACACAGTGCCCCCTCCCCCTATACACAGTCACCCCTACACACAGTGCCCCCTCACCCCCCTATACACAGTCACCCCTACACACAGTGCCCCCTCACCCCCCTATACAGTCACCCCTACACACAGTGCCCCCTCACCCCCTATACACAGTCACCCCTACACACAGTGCCCCCTCACCCCCCTATACAGTCACCCCTACACACAGTGCCCCCTCACCCCCTATACACAGTCACCCCTACACACAGTGCCCCCTCACCCCCTATACACAGTCACCCCTACACACAGTGCCCCCTCCCCCTATACACAGTCACCCCTACACACAGTGCCCCCTCCCCCTATACACAGTCACCCCTACACACAGTGCCCCCTCACCTCCCTATATACACAGTCACCCCTACACAACAGTGCCCCCTCACCCTCCTATACACAGTCACCCCTACACACAGTGCCCCTCCCCCCTATACACAGTCACCCCTACCCACAGTGCCCCTCACCCCCCTATACAGTCACCCCTACACACAGTGCCCCCTCACCCCTATACACAGTCACCCCTACACACAGTGCCCCCTCACCCCCCTATACAGTCACCCCTAAACACAGTGCCCCTCACCCCTCCTATACACAGTCACCCCTACACACAGTGCCCCTCACCTCCCTATACACAGTCACCCCTACACACAGTGCCCCTCACCCCCTATACACAGTCACCCTACACACAGTGCCCCCTCACCCTCCTATACACAGTCACCCCTACACACAGTGCCCCCTCACCCCCTATACACAGTCACCCCTACACACAGTGCCCCCTCACCCTCCCTATACCAGTCACCCCTACACACAGTGCCCCCTCACCCCCTATACACAGTCACCCCCTATACACAGTGCCCCCTCACCCCCTATACACAGTCACCCCTACACACAGTGCCCCCTCACCCCCTATACACAGTCACCCCTACACACAGTGCCCCCTCACCCCCCTATACAGTCACCCCTACACACAGTGCCCCCTCACCCCCCTATACACAGTCACCCCTACACACAGTGCCCCCTCACCTCCCCCCCCTCCACGGTCTCTGCCACAGAGTGCAGCTATGAATGGAGCTGACCACCTACCTATAATCAGTGTCGGCCCAAACCTGAGCCCGAGTCTTGCCCCCCCGAACAGTGCGGCCGGAACGGGGCCCCAATACCAGCAAGAGAATCACTACATAACGTGTCAGCAAAGCGTCCCGTCCTCCAGCGTCTCTAATCTGAGTGATCGATGCCCCGAGAGCGATCAGAGTCCACTGATCCCTCCGCACATCAGCCGCAGATCCACAGATTCTCTGCCCTATCTGGACGGACCACCCAGAGAGACCGGACCACCCAGAGACGACACACCACCAGGAGCAACCGGACCACCCAGAGAGACCGGACCACCCAGAGACGACACACCACCAGGAGCAACCGGACCACCCAGAGAGACCGGACCACCCAGAGACGACACACCACCAGGAGCAACCGACCACCCAGAGAGACCGACCACCCAGAGACGACACACCACCAGGAGCAACCGGACCACCCAGAGAGACCGGAACCACCCAGAGACGACACACCACCAGGAGCAACCGGACCACCCAGAGAGACCGACCACCATAGACGACACACCACCAGGAGCAACCGGACCACCCAGAGAGACGGACCACCCAGATACGACACACCACCAGGAGCAACCGGACCACCCAGAGACGACACACCACCAGGAGCAACCGGACCACCCAGAGAGACCGGACCACCCAGAGACGACACACCCACCAGGAGCAAACCGGACCACCCAGAGGATACGACCACCCAGAGACGACACACCACCAGGAGCAACCGGACCACCCAGAGAGACCGGACCACCCAGAGACGACACACCACCAGGAGCAACCGACCACCCAGAGACGACACACCACCAGGAGCAACCGGACCACCCAGAGAGACCGGACCACCCAGAGACGACACACCACCAGGAGCAACCGGACCACCCAGAGAGACCGGACCACCCAGAGACGACACCACCAGGAGCAACCGGACCACCCAGAGAGACCGGACCACCCAGAGACGACACACCACCAGGAGCAACCGGACCACCCAGAGACGACACACCACCAGGAGCAACCGGACCACCCAGAGAGACCGGACCACCCAGAGACGACACACCACCAGGAGCAACCGGACCACCCAGAGACGACACACCACCAGGAGCAACCGGACCCCCCCTCACCCCCTATACACAGTCACCCCTGCACACAGTGCCCCCTCCCCCTATACACAGTCACCCCTGCACACAGTGCCCCCCTCCCCCTATACACAGTCACCCCTACACACAGTGCCCCCTCCCCCTATACACAGTCACCCCTACACACAGTGCCCCCTCAACCCCCCTATACAGTCACCCCTACACACAGTGCCCCTCCCCCTATACACAGTCACCCCTGCACACAGTGCCCCCTCACCCTATACACAGTCACCCCTACACACAGTGCCCCCTCCCCCTATACACAGTCACCCCTACACACAGTGCCCCCTCACCCCCCTATACAGTCACCCCTACACACAGTGCCCCCTCCCCCTATACACAGTCACCCCTACACACAGTGCCCCCTCACCCTCCTATACACAGTCACCCCTACACACAGTGCCCCCTCCCCCTATACACAGTCACCCCTACACACAGTGCCCCCTCCCCCTACACACAGTGCCCCCTCCCCCTATACACAGTCACCCCTACACACAGTGCCCCCTCACCTCCTATACACAGTCACCCCTACACACAGTGCCCCCTCACCCCCTATACACAGTCACCCCCTACACACAGTGCCCCCTCAGCCCCCCTATAACACAGTCACCCTACACACAGTGCCCCCTCCCCCTATACACAGTCACCCCTACACACAGTGCCCCCTCCCCCTATACACAGTCACCCCTACACACAGTGGCCCCCTCACCTCCTATACACAGTCACCCCTACACACAGTGCCCCCTCACCCCCTATACACAGTCACCCCTACACACAGTGCCCCCTCACCCCCTATACACAGTCACCCCTACACACAGTGCCCCCTCACCCCCTATACACAGTCACCCCTACACACAGTGCCCCCTCACCCCCCTATACACAGTCCCCCTACACACAGTGCCCCCTCCCCCTACACACAGTGCCCCCTCACCTCCTATACACAGTCACCCCTACACACAGTGCCCCCTCCCCCTACACACAGTCACCCCTACACACAGTGCCCCCTCACCCCCTATACACAGTCACCCCTACATCCCAGTGCCCCCTCCCCCTATACACAGTCACCCCTACACACAGTGCCCCCTCACCTCCTATACACAGATCCACCCCTACATCACGTGGCCCCTCACCCCCTAGTACACAGTCACCCCTACCACCACAGTGCCCCTCACACACCCTATACGACAGTCACCCCCTACACAAAGTGACCCCCTCCCCCTACATCTACACAGTCACCGCCTACACAGACAGTGCCCACCCTCCCCATATACACAGTACCCCTACACACAGTGCCCGCTGACCCCCCCTAACTAACACAGTCACCACCCTACACACAGTGGCCCCCGTCCCCCTATACACAGTCCACTCCTACACAACAGTTGGCCCCCATCAACCCCCCTATACAACAGTCCCCCCTACACACAGTGCCCCTCACCCCCCTATACAGTCACCACCCCTAACACACCAGTGCCCCCATCACCCACCTATACCAGTCACCCCTACACAACAGTGCCCCCTCACCCCCCCCTATAACCAGTCACCCCTACACACAGTGCCCCCTCAACCCCCTATACACAGTCACCCCCTACACACAGGGCCCCCTCACCCCCCTATACACAGTCACCCCTACACACAGTGCCCCCTCCCCCTATACACAGTCACCCCTACACACAGTGCCCCCTCCCCCTATACACAGTCACCCCTACACACAGTGCCCCCTCACCTCCTATACACAGTCACCCCTACACACAGTGCCCCCTCACCCTCCTATACACAGTCACCCCTACACACAGTGCCCCCTCCCCCTATACACAGTCACCCCTACACACAGTGCCCCCTCACCCCCCTATACAGTCACCCCTACACACAGTGCCCCCTCACCCTCCTATACACAGTCACCCCTACACACAGTGCCCCCTCACCTCCCTATACACAGTCACCCCTACACACAGTGCCCCCTCACCCCCTATACACAGTAACCCCTACACACAGTGCCCCCTCACCCTCCTATACACAGTCACCCCTACACACAGTGCCCCCTCACCCCCTATACACAGTCACCCCTACACACAGTGCCCCCTCACCCTCCTATACACAGTCACCCCTACACACAGTGCCCCCTCACCCCCTATACACAGTCACCCCCTATACACAGTGCCCCCTCACCCCCTATACACAGTCACCCCTACACACAGTGGCCCCCTCACCCCCTATACACAGTCACCCCTACACACAGTGCCCCCTCACCCCCCTATACAGTCACCCCTACACACAGTGCCCCCTCACCCCCCTATACAGTCACCCCTACACACAGTGCCCCCTCACCCCCCTATACAGTCACCCCTACACACAGTGCCCCCTCACCCCCTATACACAGTCACCCCTACACACAGTGCCCCCTCCCCCTATACACAGTCACCCCTACACACAGTGCCCCCTCACCCCCCTATACAGTCACCCCTACACACAGTGCCCCCTCCCCCTATACACAGTCACCCCTACACACAGTGCCCCCTCACCCTCCTATACACAGTCACCCCTACACACAGTGCCCCCTCCCCCTATACACAGTGCCCCCTACACACAGTGCCCCCCTCACCCTACACACAGTGCCCCCTCACCCCCTATACACAGTCACCCCTACACACAGTGCCCCCCTCACCCCCTATACACACTCACCCCTACACACAGTGCCCCCTCACCCCCCTATACACAGTCACCCCTACACACAGTGCCCCCTCACCCCCCTATACACAGTCACCCCTACACACAGTGCCCCCTCACCTCCTATACACAGTCACCCCCTACACACAGTGCCCCCTCACCCCCTATACACAGTCACCCCTACACACAGTGCCCCCTCACCCCCCGATACACAGTCACCCCTACACACAGTGCCCCCTCACCCCCTATACACAGTCACCCCTACACACAGTGCCCCCTCACCCCCCTATACACAGTCACCCCTACACACAGTGCCCCCTCCCCCTACACACAGTGCCCCCTCACCTCCTATACACAGTCACCCCTACACACAGTGCCCCCTCCCCCTACACACAGTGCCCCCTCACCCCCTATACACAGTCACCCCTACACACAGTGCCCCCTCCCCCTACACACAGTGCCCCCTCACCTCCTATACACAGTCACCCCCTACACACAGTGCCCCCTCCCCCCTACACACAGTGCCCCCTCCCCCTATACACAGTCACCCCTACACACAGTGCCCCCCTCACCTCCTATACACAGTCACCCCTACACACAGTGCCCCCTCCCCCTACACACAGTGCCCCCTCCCCCTACACACAGTGCCCCCTCCCCCTACACACAGTGCCCCCTCACCTCCTATACACAGTCACCCCTACACACAGTGCCCCCTCCCCCTACACACAGTGCCCCCTCACCCCCTATACACAGTCACCCCTACACACAGTGCCCCCTCACCTCCCCCCCCTCCACGGTCTCTGCCACAGAGTGCAGCTATGAATGGAGCTGACCACCTACCTATAATCAGTGTCGGCCCAAACCTGAGCCCGAGTCTGCCCCCCCGAACAGTGCGGCCGGAAGGGGCCCCAATACCAGCAAGAGAATCACTACATAACGTGTCAGCAAAGCGTCCCGTCCTCCAGCGTCTCTAATCTGAGTGATCGATGCCCCGAGAGCGATCAGAGTCCACTGATCCCTCCGCACATCAGCCGCAGATCCACAGATTCTCTGCCCTATCTGGACGGACCACCCAGAGAGACCGGACCACCCAGAGACGACACACCACCAGGAGCAACCGGACCACCCAGAGAGACCGGACCACCCAGAGACGACACACCACCAGGAGCAACCGGACCACCCAGAGAGACCGGACCACCCAGAGACGACACACCACCAGGAGCAACCGGACCACCCAGAGAGACCGGACCACCCAGAGACGACACACCACCAGGAGCAACCGGACCACCCAGAGACGACACACCACCAGGAGCAACCGGACCACCCAGAGAGACCGGACCACCCAGAGACGAACACCACCAGGAGCAACCGGACCACCCAGAGAGACCGGACCACCCAGAGACGACACACCACCAGGAGCAACCCGGACCACCCAGAGAGACCGGACCACCCAGAGACGACACACCCACCAGGAGCAACCGGACCACCCAGAGACGACACACCACCAGGAGCAACCGGACCACCCAGAGAGACCGGACCACCCAGAGACGACACACCACCAGGAGCAACCGGACCACCCAGAGAGACCGGACCACCCAGAGACGACACACCACCAGGAGCAACCGGACCACCCAGAGAGACCGGACCACCCAGAGACGACACACCACCAGGAGCAACCGGACCACCCAGAGACGACACACCACCAGGAGCAACCGGACCACCAGAGAGACCGGACCACCCAGAGACGACACACCACCAGGAGCAACCGGACCACCCAGAGAGACCGGACCACCCAGAGACGACACACCACCAGGAGCAACCGGACCACCCAGAGACGACACACCACCAGGAGCAACCGGACCACCCAGAGAGACCGGACCACCCAGAGACGACACACCACCAGGAGCAACCGGACCACCCAGAGAGACCGGACCACCCAGAGACGACACACCACCAGGAGCAACCGGACCACCCAGAGAGACCGGACCACCCAGAGACGACACACCACCAGGAGCAACCGGACCACCCAGAGAGACAGGACCACCCTGAGAAGACACACCACCAGGAACAACCGGACCACCCAGAGAGACCGGACCACCCAGAGACGACACACCACCAGGAGCAACCGGACCACCCAGAGAGACTGGACCACCCAGAGACGACACACCACCAGGAGCAACCGGACTACCCAGAGGGGACACAACACCCAGAGAGACCAGACCACGTGGAGCGACCGGACTACCCAGAGACGACACACCACTAGGAGCAACCGGACCACCCAGAGAGACCGGACCACCAGGAGCAACTGGACCACCCAGAGAGACCGGACCACCAGGAGCAACCGGACCACCCAGAGACAACACACCACCAGGAGCAACCGGACCACCCGGAGAGACCGGACCACCAGGAGAGACCGGACCACCCAGAGACGACACACCACCAGGAGCAACCAGACCACCCAGAGAGACCGGACCACCAGGAGAGACCGGACTACGTAGAGAGACCGGACCACCCAGAGAGACCGGACCACCCAGAGAGACCGGACCACCCAGAGGGGACACACTACCCGGAGCAACTGGACCACCTGGAGAGACCGGACCACCCAGAGACGACACACCACCTGGAGCAACCGGACCACCAGGAGAGACCGGACTACCCAGAGAGATCGGACCACCAGGAGAGACCGGACTACCCAGAGAGATCGGACCACCCTGAGCAACCGGACTACCCAGAGGGGACACCCTTCCCGGAGCAACTGGACCACCCAGAGACGACACATCACCAGGAGAGACTAAACCACCCGGAAAGGACACACTACCCGGAGAGACCGGACCACCCAAAGGGGACACACCACCCAGAGCAACCGGAGCCCCCAGAGCAGCCGGACCACCAGGAGGGGATACACCACCCAGAGCAACCGGACCACCCGGAGGGGACACACCACCAGGAGAGACCGGACCACTCAGAGGGGACACACCACCCGGAACAACTGGACCACCCAGTAGGGACACACCACCTGGAACAATCGGACCACTCAGAGAGACCGGACCACCCAGAGAGACCGTACCATCCAGAGAGACTGAACTACCCGAGGGGACACTCCACCCAGAGAGACCGGACCACCCTGAGCGGTTATATGGGACTACAACCCTCAGTCTCCTCCTTGCACACCAGGAGATCGCACCACCACCAGTCTGTGGACTTACTGCAGTTACCCCACCACCACCAGGTGACTCTGGACTTACCCCCAGGGTCTGAAGTTACCCCACCACCACCAGGTGACTCTGGACTTACCCCCGCGGTCTGCAGTTACCCCACCACCACCAGGTGACTCTGGACTTACCCCCGCGGTCTGCAGTTACCCCACCACCACCAGGTGACTCTGGACTTACCCCCGCGGTCTGCAGTTACCCCACCACCACCAGGTGACTCTGGACTTACCCCTGCGGTCTGCAGTTACCCCACCACCACCAGGTGACTCTGGACTTACCCCCGGGGTCTGCAGTTACCCCCCCACCAGGTGTCTCTGGACTTACCCCCGCGGTCTGCAGTTACCCCACCACCACCAGGTGACTCTGGACTTACCCCCGCGGTCTGCAGTTACCCCACCACCACCAGCTGTCTCTGGACTTACCCCCGCGGTCTGCAGTTACCCCACCACCACCAGGTGACTCTGGACTTACCCCCGTGGTCTGCAGTTACCCCACCACCACCAGGTGACTCTGGACTTACCCCCGCGGTCTGCAGTTACCCCACCACCACCAGGTGACTCTGGACTTACCCCCGCGGTCTGCAGTTACCCCACCACCACCAGGTGTCTCTGGACTTACCCCCGCGGTCTGCAGTTACCCCACCACCACCACCAGGTGTCTCTGGACTTACCCCCGCGGTCTGCAGTTACCCCACCACCACCAGGTGACTCTGGACTTACCCCCGCGGTCTGCAGTTACCCCACCACCACCAGGTGTCTCTGGACTTACCCCTGCGGTCTGCAGTTACCCCACCACCACCAGGTGACTCTGGACTTACCCCCGCGGTCTGCAGTTACCCCACCACCACAAGGTGACTCTGGACTTAACCCGCGGTCTGCAGTTACCCCACCACCACCAGGTGACTCTGGACTTACCCCCGCGCGGTCTGCAGTTACCCACCACCACCAGGTGACTCTGGACTTACCCCCGCGGTCTGCAGTTACCCCACCACCACCAGGTGACTCTGGACTTACCCCCCGCGGTCTGCAGTTACCCCACCACCACCAGGTGACTCTGGACTTACCCCCGCGGTCTGCAGTTACCCCACCACCACCAGGTGACTCTGGACTTACCCCCGCGGTCTGCAGTTACCCCACCACCACCAGGTGTCTGTGGACTTACCCCTGCGGTCTGCAGTTACCCCACCACCACCAGGTGACTCTGGACTTACCCCCGCGGTCTGCAGTTACCCCACCACCACCAGGTGACTCTGGACTTACCCCCGCGGTCTGCAGTTACCCCACCACCACCAGGTGACTCTGGACTTACCCCCGCGGTCTGCAGTTACCCCACCACCACCAGGTGACTCTGGACTTACCCCCGCGGTCTGCAGTTACCCCACCACCACCACCAGGTGTCTGTGGACTTACCCCTGCGGTCTGCAGTTACCCCACCACCACCAGGTGACTCTGGACTTACCCCCGCGGTCTGCAGTTACCCCACCACCACCAGGTGACTCTGGACTTACCCCCGCGGTCTGCAGTTACCCCACCACCACCACCAGGTGACTCTGGACTTACCCCCGCGGTCTGCAGTTACCCCACCACCACCACCAGGTGACTCTGGACTTACCCCCGCGGTCTGCAGTTACTCCTCTGGCAGGTTTAGTGGTTCCTTAGTGCCTGGGGGGGGGTGGGGTTCCTACACTCAGTGTCAGATGGGTGTGGTTCCTACACTCAGTGTCAGATGGGCGTGGCTCCTACACTCAGTGTCAGATGGGCGTTGCCCCTACCGTCAGTGCCTGGGGGCGGGGCTCCTACCCTTAACGTCAGATGGGCGTGGCTCCTACGCTCAGTGTCAGATGGGCGTGGCCACTACCGTCAGTGCCTGTGGGCGGGGCTCCTACCCTTAACGTCAGATGGGCGGGGCTCCTACCCTCAGTGTCAGGTGGGCGGGGCTCCGCAGTCTGTATTGCTCACACTGTGAGGACTGGACATTAGATTGTAAGCTCTTTGACACTATCTCTGTAACAGATGGGAGGCGGTAATGTCAGAGAATGAGAGGAGCGATAGGTGGAGCCAGAGACCAGGACGGGGGGTCCCCACACTGCGCGCGCCCCCCGGACACCACGCTACCTCCTGCACTCACGGAGCTTTCGTTATCTAAGACGTGGCTCATGGCGCAGAGCATGCTGGGAGGGCTCAGTGACGTCACCCAAGGCGTCCTACTCCGGCCGCCATCTTGGTAGAGGCATCACACCCGCTAGACGCTTCCTGACAGGGATCTGTGTGTGGTGACAGTCATGGCTGCCGTCTCTCCGGTAACTCGGCATTCTGGGAGATTTAAAACCACATGTACGGAAAGTTCACTGCGCGATCAGCCTGCAGTACTATCAGTCACGTGACCGCCCATAGCGACCAATCAGATTCCAACTTTCACTTTTAAGCATTGAAAAAAAAGAAAGAAAGCTGGAGTCTGGTTGTTATCAGCAACTGCATCACTGGGCCCTGTAAAGGGGAACTCCAGACATTCAGGGTGTGGGACTGCACAGAGATTAATCACCCCATGTGACAGCCCTCTCAGCCAATCACTGACTGAAGCAGAAGGACGCAGGGGCCTGTCATTGGCTGAGCAGGCTGTCACATGACCCCAAGGACAGCAGGTCAGGTGTGATCTGTGGCTACAACCAGGAAGGACTCTGGATGCAGGACTCAGAGATGTTCCCATACATCCCAGTGCCCCCCCTCCCATACACCCCAGTGCCCCCCCTCCCATACACCCCAGTGCCCCCCCTCCCATACACCCCAGTCCCCTCCATACACCCCAGTGCCCCCCCTCCCATACATCCCAGTCCCCTCCCATACATCCCAAGTCCCCTCCCATACACCCCAGTACCCCCCCCTCCCATACACCCCAAGTACACCCCCTCCCATACACCCCAGTGCCCCCCCTCCCATACATCCCAGTGCCCCCCCTCCCATACATCCCAGTGCCCCCTCATACATCCCAGTGCCCCCCCTCCCATACACCCCAGTGCCCCCCCTCCCATACACCCCAGTCCCCTCCCATACACCCCAGTGCCCCCCCTCCCATACATCCCAGTCCCCTCCCATACATCCCAGTCCCCTCCCATACACCCCAGTACCCCCCCTCCCATACACCCCAGTGCCCCCCTCCCATACACCCCAGTGCCCCCCTCCCATACATCCCAGTGCCCCCCCTCCCATACATCCCAGTGCCCCCTCATACATCCCAGTGCCCCCCCTCCCATACACCCCAGTGCCCCCCCTCCCATACATCCCAGTACCCCCCCTCCCATACACCCCAGTGCCCCCCCTCCCATACACCCCAGTGCCCCCCCTCCCATACATCCCAGTGCCCCCCCTCCCATACATCCCAGTGCCCCCCCTCCCATACATCCCAGTGCCCCCCCCTCCCATACACCCCAGTACCCCCCCTCCCATACACCCCAGTGCCCCCCTCCCATACATCCCAGTGCCCCCTCATACATCCCAGTACCCCCCCTCCCATACATCCCAGTGCCCAGGGCCGGCCTTTGGGGTGTGCGACCTGTGCGCTGGCACAGGGCGCACCACTCCTGGCGAGTCAGGGGGCGCCTCAGCCTCCTGCTGCAGCTCAGTGACAGTACGATGTCTAGATACTGAGCTCTGTTACAATAGGGGAGACAGGACTCCTCCCTGCCTGCAGGGGGCGACATTCTGATAGCAGTCGCTCTCTATCCAGGCCATAGATCTTCTGCTGGCACGCAGCACTGGTGGGGAAAGTGAGAAGCTGAGGTCAGTGAGGTCAGTGTAATCTCTGGGGTTACATTACAGGTCAGCGGCGGCCCTGAGAGGAGTCATGCAGAGAGCAGGGAGGTCGGGCTGCTCTTACTTGTGATACAGCTGCCCTGCACTCCTGTCCCCCATTGTTTCAGGGCCCCGCAGGGGTTAACCTCCCCCCTCCTCTCCTCACCACCCTCACAGTCTGTGTGTCCCGGCTCTTATTACAGGTCAGGTGCAGCAGTCGAGTCAGAAGAGTAGGAGGAGGGAGCGCTTTATCCATCTCCATAGCTCCAATCTGCTCAGTTCTGACAGGGCAGGCATTAAACACAGGGTTAGGACAATACTAATCTGTAAGTTCCTGTGGCTATCTTCTCAGGAGACCCCAATTCTTCATTTACTGCCCTCCTGATCATGTACAGTATATGGGGGCAGTAACACAGGCTGCTATGGCTGCATATGTGGCACTTCATGGTTTCCACAGGGTCTTTTCTGATGTAAATTCTCACCAATGTATCTTCATGTTTAAAAGAAAGCTGGATGTACAGAAGGGTCTATGTGATCTCTACAGCTCCCCCCATCCGCTCTCTCCTCTCTGTACAGCTCTCTGCCACCCATTGCCCCTTATATCCCCCTCCTCTTATCTCTCTCCTATGGATTTTAATGTCTAATTTGGAGGCATACTGCTTATATGGGGGTACGGAGCTGCCTATTATTTGGAGGCATACTGCTTATATGGGGGTACGGAGCTGCTTGACTAATATTTGGAGGCATACTGCTTATATGGGGATGCGGAGCTGCCTGACTATTATTTGGAGGCATACTGATTATATGGGGGTACGGAGCTGCTTGACTAATATTTGGAGGCATACTGCTTATATGGGGATGCGGAGCTGCCTGACTATTATGTGGAGGCATACTGCTTATATGGGGGTACGGAGCTGTCTAACTATTATTTGGAGGTATACTGCTTATATGGGGGTACGGAGCTGCCTATTATATGGAGGCCTACTGCTTATATGGGGATGCGGAGCTGCCTGACTATTATTTGGAGGCATACTGCTTATATGGGGGTACGGAGCTGCTTGACCATTATTTGGAGGCATACTGCTTATATGGGGGTACGGAGCTGCCTATTATATGGAGGCCTACTGCTTATATGGGGATGCGGAGCTGCCTGACTATTATTTGGAGGCATACTGCTTATATGGGGGTACGGAGCTGCTTGACTTATTTGGAGGCATACTGCTTATATGGGGATGCGGAGCTGCCTGACTATTATTTGGAGGCCTACTGCTTATATGGGGGTACGGAGCTGCCTGACTATTATTTGGAGACATACTGCTTATATGGGGGTACGGAGCTGCTTGACTATTATTTGGAGGCATACTGCTTATATGGGGGTACGGAGCTGCCTATTATTTGGAGGCATACTGCTTATATGGGGGTACGGAGCTGCTTGACTTATTTGGAGGCATACTGCTTATATGGGGGTACGGAGCTGCTTGACTTATTTGGAGGCATACTGCTTATATGGGGATGCGGAGCTGCCTGACTATTATGTGGAGGCATACTGCTTATATGGGGGTACGGAGCTGCCTGACTATTATTTGGAGGCATACTGCTTATATGGGGGTACGGAGCTGCTTGACTATTATTTGGAGGCATACTGCTTATATGGGGGTACGGAGCTGCCTATTATTTGGAGACATACTGCTTATATGGGGGTGCGGAGCTGCCTGACTATTATTTGGAGGCATACTGCTTATATGGGGGTACGGAGCTGCTTGACTATTATTTGGAGGCATACTGCTTATATGGGGGTACGGAGCTGTCTAACTATTATTTGGAGGTATACTGCTTATATGGGGGTACGGAGCTGTCTAACTATTATTTGGAGGTATACTGCTTATATGGGGGTACGGAGCTGCCTGACTATTATTTGGAGGCATACTGCTTATATGGGGGTACGGAGCTGTCTAACTATTATTTGGAGGTATACTGCTTATATGGGGGTACGGAGCTGCCTGACTATTATTTGGAGGTATACTGCTTATATGGGGGTACGGAGCTGCCTATTATATGGAGGCCTACTGCTTATATGGGGGTACGGAGCTGTCTAACTATTATGTGGAGGTATACTGCTTATATGGGGGTACGGAGCTGCCTGACTATTATTTGGAGGCATGTATTGGGCATACTGCTTATATGGGGGTACGGAGGGGGCTCTGTTAATGTGTGAAGTGATACAGATGAGGATTTGTATAGCGATGAGGATGATGCTGCAGCAGCAGCGAGGAGCCTAAAATGTTTCTCTGGCAGATTCAGTGGAGTCAAGGCGTCACCAGAATGTTTAAACCAGAAGGAAAAAAAAAGTGCCGTCAAAAACATTCATGCAGAGAAGACATGCCCCCTGTGATTCTTGTGTTGTGAGTGTTGTTGTATGTTAATGTATTATTATTTTTTAGTTGTGTTAGGTGTTACAGTTTGGCTCTATTCACATCAATGGAACTGGGTTGTAATACCACACACAACCTGAGGACTGGGATGGAGCTGTTTATGAAAGATAGTAACCATGTTTTTAAATCCTGGATTACCCCTTTAATAGGGTTGTCTAAAATTGGAAAAGAACAGCTACTTTGTTGCAGAAACAGCACAACCGCAGGGACAGCAGCAGCTCTGCCCTGTATGTGAACATATATAGTTAGTGTTGGTATTGGGGGGGCGCCAAAAGATGGTTTCGCACAGGGCGCCATCTGCCCTAAGGCCGGCCCAGCCAGTGCCCCCCCTCCCATACATCCCAGTGCCCCCTCATACATCCCAGTGCCCCCCTCCCATACATCCCAGTGCCCCCCCTTCCATACATCCCAGTGCCCCCTCATACATCCCAGTGCCCCCCCTCCCATACATCCCAGTGCCCCCCCTCCATACATCCCAGTCCCCTCCCATACATCCCAGTGCCCCCCTCCCATACATCCCAGTGCCCCCCCTCCCATACATCCCAGTATCCCCTTTCCCATACATCCCAGTGCCCCCTCATACACCCCAGTGCCCCCCCTCCCATACATCCCAGTGCCCCCCCTCCCATACATCCCAGTGCCCCCCCTCCCAATAATCCCAGTGCCCCCTCATACACCCCAGTGCCCCCCCTACCATACATCCCAGTCCCCTCCCATACATCCCAGTGCCCCCCCCCTCCCATACACCCCAGTGCCCCCCCTCCCATACACCCCAGTGCCCCCCCTCCCATACATCCCAGTGTCCCCCCTCCCATACACCCCAGTGCCCCCTCATACATCCCAGTGCCCCCCCCTCCCATACATCTCAGTCCCCTCCCATACATCCCAGTGCCCCCCCCTCCCATACACCCCAGTGCCCCCCCCTCCCATACATCCCAGTGCCCCCCCCTCCCATACATCCCAGTGCCCCCCCTCCATACATCCCAGTGTCCCCCCTCCCATACACCCCAGTGCCCCCTCATACATCCCAGTGCCCCCCCCTCCCATACATCCCAGTCCCCTCCCATACATCCCAGTGCCCCCCCCTCCCATACACCCCAGTGCCCCCCCCCTCCCATTCATCCCAGTGCCCCCCTCCCATACATCCCAGTGCCCCCCCTCCCATACACCCCAGTGCCCCCCCCTCCCATACACCCCAGTGCCCCCTCATACATCCCAGTGCCCCCCCCTCCCATACATCCCAGTGCCCCCCCTCCCATACATCCCAGTGCCCCCCCTCCCATACATCCCAGTCCCCTCCCATACATCCCAGTGCCCCCCCTCCCATACACCCCAGTGCCCCCTCATACATCCCAGTGCCCCCCCTCCCATACATCCCAGGGCCCCCTCATACATCCCAGTGCCCCCTCATACATCCCAGTGCCCCTCCTCCCATACACCCCAGTGCCCCCTCATACATCCCAGTGCCCCCCCCCCTTCCCATACATCCCAGTCCCCTCCAATACATCCCAGTGCCCCCCCTCCCATACATCCCAGTGCCCCCCTCCCATACCCCCCAGTGCCCCCCTCCCATACATCCCAGTGCCCCCCCTCCCAATAATCCCAATGCCCCCTCATACACCCCAGTGCCCCCCCTCCCATACATCCCAGTGCCCCCCCCTCCCATACACCCCAGTGCCCCCCTCCCATACATCCCAGTGCCCCCCCTCCATACATCCCAGTCCCCTCCCATACATCCCAGTGCCCCCCCCTCCATACATCCCAGTCCCCTCCCATACATCCCAGTACCCCCTTTCCCATACATCCCAGTGCCCCCTCATACACCCCAGTGCCCCCCCTCCCATACATCCCAGTGCCCCCTCATACACCCCAGTGCCCCCCCTCCCATACATCCCAGTGCCCCCCTCCCATACATCCCAGTGCCCCCCTCCCATACATCCCAGTGCCCCCCATACACCCCAGTGCCCCCCCTCCCATACATCCCAGTGCCCCCCTCCCATACATCCCAGTGCCCCCCTCCCATACATCCCAGTGCCCTCTCATACACCCCAGTGCCCTCTCATACACCCCAGTGCCCCCTCATACATCCCAGTCCCCTCCCATACATCCCAGTCCCCTCCCATACATCCCAGTCCCCTCCCATACATCCCAGTGCCCCCCCCTCCCATACATCCCAGTGCCCCCCCCCTCCCATACACCCCAGTGCCCCCCCTCCCATACACCCCAGTGCCCCCTCATACATCCCAGTGCCCCCTCATACATCCCAGTGCCCCCCCCTCCCATACATCCCAGTGCCCCCCCCTCCCATACATCCCAGTGCCCCCCCCTCCCATACATCCCAGTGCCCCCTTTCCCATACATCCCAGTGCCCCCTCATACACCCCAGTGCCCCCCCTCCCATACATCCCAGTGCCCCCCCTCCCATACATCCCAGTGCCCCCCTCCCATACATCCCAGTGCCCCCCATACACCCCAGTGCCCCCCCTCCCACACACCCCAGTGCCCCCCCTCCCACACACCCCAGTGCCCCCCCCCTCCCATACATCCCAGTGCCCCCCCTCCCATACACCCCAGTGCCCCCCCTCCCATACACCCCAGTGCCCCCACTTCCATACATCCCAGTGCCCCCCTCCCTCCTATACATCCCAGTGCCCCCCCTCCCATACACCCCAGTGCCCCCTCATACATCCCAGTCCCCTCCCATACATCCCAGTCCCCTCCCATACATCCCAGTCCCCTCCCATACATCCCAGTGCCCCCCCTCCATACATCCCAGTCCCCTCCCATACACCCCAGTGCCCCCCCTCCCATACACCCCAGTGCCCCCCCTCCCATACACCCCAGTGCCCCCTCATACATCCCAGTGCCCCCCCTCCCATACATCCCAGTCCCCTCCAATACATCCCAGTGCCCCCTCATACATCCCAGTGCCCCCCCCCTTCCATACATCCCAGTGCCCCCCCATACATCCCAGTGCCCCCCCCTCCATACATCCCAGTGCCCCCCCTCCATACATCCCAGTCAATCCGCTCTATCTGTAGTATGTGACACTGTAGCCCCCCAGCTCCCCCTCTCCATGCTCCGCTCTATCTGTAGTATGTGACACTGTAGCCCCCCAGCTCCACCTCTCCATGCTCCGCTCTATCTGTATGTGACACTGTAGCCCCCCAGCTCCTCCTCTCCATGCTCCGCTCTATCTGTATGTGACACTGTAGCCCCCCAGCTCCTCCTCTCCATGCTCCGCTCTATCTGTAGTATGTGACACTGTAAGCCCCCCAGCTCCTCCTCTCCATGCTCCGCTCTATCTGTAGTATGTGACACTGTAGCCCCCCAGCTCCCCCTCTCCATGCTCCGCTCTATCTGTAGTATGTGACACTGTAGCCCCCCAGCTCCTCCTCTCCATGCTCCGCTCTATCTGTATGTGACACTGTAGCCCCCCAGCTCCCCCTCTCCATGCTCCGCTCTATCTGTAGTATGTGACACTGTAGCCCCCCAGCTCCTCCTCTCCATGCTCCGCTCTATCTGTAGTATGTGACACTGTAGCCCCCCAGCTCCCCTCTCCATGCTCCGCTCTATCTGTATGTGACACTGTAGCCCCCCAGCTCCTCCTCTTCCATGCTCCGCTCTATCTGTATGTGACAACTGTAGCCCCCCCAGGCCCCTCCTCTCCATGCTCCGCTCTATCTGTATGTGACACTGTAGCCCCCCAGCTCCCCCTCCTCTCCATGCTCCGCTCTATCTTATGTGACACTGTAGCCCCCCAGCTCCTCCTCTCCATGCTCCGCTCTATCTGTATGTGACACTGTAGCCCCCAGCTCCTCCTCTCCATGCTCCGCTCTATCTGTATGTGACACTGTAGCCCCCCAGCTCCTCCTCTCCATGCTCCGCTCTATCTGTATGTGACACTGTAGCCCCCCAGCTCCTCCTCTCCATGCTCCGCTCTATCTGTATGTGACACTGTAGCCCCCCAGCTCCTCCTCTCCATGCTCCGCTCTATCTGTATGTGACACTGTAGCCCCCAGCTCCTCCTCTCCATGCTCCGCTCTATCTGTATGTGACACTGTAGCCCCCCAGCTCCTCCTCTCCATGCTCCGCTCTATCTGTATGTGACACTGTAGCCCCCCAGCTCCTCCTCTCCATGCTCCGCTCTATCTGTAGTATGTGACACTGTAGCCCCCCAGCTCCTCCTCTCCATGCTCCGCTCTATCTGTATGTGACACTGTAGCCCCCCAGCTCCTCCTCTCCATGCTCCGCTCTCTGTATGTGACACTGTAGCCCCCCAGCTCCTCCTCTCCATGCTCCCCTCTATCTGTATGTGACACTGTAGCCCCCCAGCTCCTCCTCTCCATGCTCCGCTCTATCTGTAGTATGTGACACTGTAGCCCCCAGCTCCTCCTCTCCATGCTCCGCTCTATCTGTAGTATGTGACACTGTAGCCCCCCCAGCTCCTCCTCTCCATGCTCCGCTCTATCTGTAGTATGTGACACTGTAGCCCCCCAGCTCCCCCTCCTCTCCATGCTCCGCTCTATCTGTATGTGACACTGTAGCCCCCCAGCTCCTCCTCTCCATGCTCCGCTCTATCTGTATGTGACACTGTAGCCCCCCAGCTCCTCCTCTCCATGCTCCGCTCTATCTGTAGTATGTGACACTGTAGCCCCCCAGCTCCCCCTCTCCATGCTCCGCTCTATCTGTATGTGACACTGTAGCCCCCCAGCTCCCCCTCTCCATGCTCCGCTCTATCTGTAGTATGTGACACTGTAGCCCCCCCAGCTCCCCCTCTCCATGCTCCGCTCTATCTGTATGTGACACTGTAGCCCCCCAGCTCCTCCTCTCCATGCTCCCGCTCTATCTGTATGTGACACTGTAGCCCCCCCAGCTCCTCCTCTCCATGCTCCGCTCTATCTGTAGTATGTGACACTGTAGCCCCCCAGCTCCCCCTCTCCATGCTCCGCTGTATCTGTATGTTTTCCTTCAGTGCATCCTTCTCTCTTGTGTGTCCCCCCAGTCCTCCTAGTGTGTAACCCCTTGTGTCCCCCCCAGTCCTCCTAGTGTGTAACCTCTTGTCCCCCCCCCCCCCAGTCCTCCTAGTGTGTAACCTCCTGGATCCCCCCCCCCCCGGTCCTACTAGTGTGTAACCTCGTGTCCCCCCCCCCCCCCCGGTCCTACTAGTGTGTAACCTCGTGTCCCCCCCCCCCCCCCCCGTTCCTACTAGTGTGTAACCTCTTGTGTACCCCCCTCCCCCCCCCGGTCCTCCTAGTGTGTAACCTCTTGTGTCCCCCCCACCCCCCGGTCCTCCTAGTGTGTAACCTCTTGTGTCTCCCCCCCCCCCCCCCCCCCCCGGTCCTCCTAGTGTGTAATCTCTTGTGTCCCCCCCCCCCCGGTCCTCCTAGTGTGTAACCTCTTGTGTCCCCCCCACCCCCCGGTCCTCCTAGTGTGTAACCTCTTGTGTCCCCCCCACCCCCCGGTCCTCCTAGTGTGTAACCTCTTGTGTCCCCCCCCCCCCCCCGGTCCTCCTAGTGTGTAACCTCTTGTGTCCCCCCCCCCCCCCGGTCCTCCTAGTGTGTAACCTCTTGTGTCTCCCCCCCCCCCCCGGTCCTCCTAGTGTGTAACCTCTTGTGTCTACCAGCCCCCCCCCCCCCCCCCCCCCCCGGTCCTCCTAGTGTGTAACCTCTAGTGTCTCCCCCCCCCCCCCCCCCCCCCCCCCGGTCCTCCTAGTGTGTAACCTCTTGTGCCCCCCCCCCCGGTCCTCCTAGTGTGTAACCTCTTGCGCCCCCACCGCCCCCCCCCCCCCCCTCCGGTCCTCCTAGTGTGTAACCTCTTGTGCCCCCCCCCCCCCCCCCCGGTCCTCCTAGTGTGTAACCTCTTGTGTCCCCCCGGTCCTCCTAGTGTGTAAGCTCTTGTGTCCCCCCCCAGTCCTCTATACACATGGATATTATGATTAATAATTTGTTATACAGCAGCCGCCATCAGGGTTGATATTACACGCTCACTATCTGTATACTCTCTTGCACGCCTCTATACTTATTGACATGGGATACCCTGGTAATGCTGCAGCAGGGAGACCGCCTGACACTAGAGGCAGGACCTGTCCGTTATACATAGTACCATTAGATTGGTGGAACATCAGAAGCGTCCTGTCCCGGCCGTGATAGTCACCTAGGGCACTGCCCGTTATTCACAGTACGGCCACTTCTGCTCCAAAAAGGAGCAGGCCTTAAAGGAGAAGTCCGGCGAAAATCTTTATTAAAGTATTGTGTTGCCCCCCCAAAAGTTATACAAATCAACAATATAGACTTATTACAGGAAATGCTTATAAAGTGCTTTTTCCCTGCACTTACTACTGCATCAAGGCTTCACTTCCTGGATAACATGGTAATGTCACTTCCTGGGTAACACGGTGGTGTCACTTCCTGGGTAACACGGTAATGTCACTTCCTGGGTAACACGGTGGTGTCACTTCCTGGATAACACGGTGATGTCACTTCCTGGATAACACGGTGCTGTCACTTCCTGGATAACACGGTGATGTCACTTCCTGGATAACACGGTGATGTCACTTCCTGGATAACATGACGATATCACTTCCTGGACCACATGGTGATTTCACCACCCAACTCCCAGAGCTGTGCGGGCTGTGGCTGCTGGAGAGGATGATGGCAGGGGAAAACTGAGGGACACAGGACACTGAGCATCCCCCTGCCATGATCCTCTCCATCAGCCACAGCCCGCACAGCTCTGGGAGTCGGGTGGTGACGTCACCATGTTATCCAGGAAGTGACATCACCATGTTATCCAGGAAGTGACATCACCATGTTATCCAGGAAGTGACCTCACCATGTTATCCAGGAAGTGACCTCACCATGTTATCCAGGAAGTGACCTCACCATGTTATCCAGGAAGTGACCTCACCGTGTTACTTAGGAAGTGACCTCACCGTGTTACCCAGGAAGTGACGTCACCATGTTATCCAGGAAGGGACATTACCATGTTATCCAGGAAGTGACATCACCATGTTACCCAGTAAGTGACCTCACCATGTTATCCAGGAAGTGACATCACCATGTTACCCAGTAAGTGACCTCACCATGTTATCCAGGAAGTGACCTCACCATGTTACCCAGGAAGTGACATCACCATGTTATCCAGGAAGTGACCTCACCATGTTACCCAGGAAGTGACATCACCATGTTTACCCAGGAAGTGAAGCCTTGATGCAGTAGTAAGTGCAGGGAAAAAAACCACTTTATAAGCATTTCCGGTAATAAGTCTATATTGGGGATTTGTATAACTTTTGGGGGGCAACACAATACTTTAATAAAGATTTTCTCCAGACTTCTCTTTTAAAGGCTTTGTATAGGGTAAAACAAAGAAGGCCGTGCATGGTACTGTAGCCATATTTAAATGAAAAATTAGAAAAAACATAACTGCTTTCTTCCAAAAACCGTGCCACGCTTGTCCTCAGGTTGTGTTTGGTATTGCTGTTCAGTTCCATGAGTTCCGTGAAGTTGCGTTGTAAAACCACATAAAACCTGAGGACAGGGGTGGTGCTGTTTGTGGGTTACATGTTCATGTGACCCATGGCTTGTGCACGTGTGACCGGCTGTGCCCCCCATGGCTCGTGCACGTGTGACCGGCTGTGCCCCCCATGGCTCGTGCACGTGTGACCGGCTGTGCCCCCCATGGCTCGTGCACGTGTGACCGGCTGTGCCCCCCATGGCTCGTGTACGTGTGACCGGCTGTGCCCCCCATGGCTTCTGTACATGTGACCGGCTGTGCCCCCCATGGCTCGTGCACATGTGACCGGCTGTGCCCCCCATGGCTCGTGCACATGTGACCGGCTGTGCCCCCCATGGCTCGTGCACATGTGACTAGCTGTGCCCCCATGGCTTGTGTACATGTGACCGGCTGTGCCCCCCATGGCTCGTGTACATGTGACCGGCTGTGCCCCCCATGGCTTGTGTACATGTGACTGGCTGTGCCCCCCATGGCTCGTGTACATGTGACCGTCTGTGCCCCCCATGGCTCGTGCACATGTGACTAGCTGTGCCCCCCATGCCTCTCACACACCACACCCCCTCATCCGGATACTGAATGATTTATTAGTAACGTTACATGGTATTTGGATGTCGGCCTCCTTTACATTCAGATCCCCTCCCGCTGGTGGCGTACATTACACAGGATGGGGTTCGTACCACGGCGCGGAGGTTTTTGTACCTAAATAAAAACAAAATGAAGTCGTCCCCGACCATACCGACCTCTCTGAGAGGAAATGGTTAAAAAGAAAAGAAAATGTTGGGAGAGACGAGAATGCTCCAAGCTGAAGTAGAGAGGGGGCGCCTGTGCTGTATCACACAATGTCTGCGACCGTGCCGCGCTCCGCTCTGAGGGGGGAGGGGTAAGCAGCAATCCGATTGGACAAGCAGTCTCTAACATTAAGGCAAATATGGAATTGAAGTGGATTCGGACCCTACGGAGCTGGTGACCGTATAAGCCGCCATCTTCAGTACCTAGTAAAACATGGAGACGAGGAGGGGGGAGAACTGTGACCCGAATATGATGGGAGACCCTCGCTGCCCGTCTGTACAGCTGTCATATGGGAGCTCCCCCAGGAGGACGGGGTCTGTGCAGAGCTCTTCTACTGATTGGTAATGAGAGGCGTTGGCCATGTCAGCCTCCACATCAGCCATAGTGGTAGACAAAGTCATAGCTGCTGGGCTCCTTGGGGATGGGGGGGGGGACCTCCGGGATCTGGATGTTCTCCAGATCCAGAAGACGCAGCTTCATCTCCATACTCAGCAAAGTGTCCATGTCACTGCGGGTCAGCTCGCTGCTCATCTCCCGCCCCAGGAGAGCGTTCACCCCATCAATCCAGATACAGTACTAGACAAGAGAGACAGAGGTCAGAGGTCACCAGTAATAATAAGGAAAATATATATATACTATATAGCAATAATGTAGGCTCTCTAGGAGTAGCTCTTATATGGCTGGTTCTATGTAAATAACTAGGTTTACAAGGAGATTTTTATCATGAACAATATTGTGTTTTTATCTTTTTAAAACATTTAAAATTCATATAGTCATAAAGATGATGATCATACACAATAAATCAAAATTAATAGATCCAAAGTGAAATAAAGCAATTTCACTTTGGATTGATTTCACTTCGGATCTATTTATTCTGATTTATTGTGTATGATCATGATCTTTATGACTATATGAATTTTAAATGTTTTAACCCTTAGGGGACACAGCCAGTTTTTATTTTTGCGTTTTCGTTTTTCCCTCCTCGTGTATATAAGGCCGTAGCGCCTGCATTTTTCCACCTAGAGACCCAAATGAGCCCTTATTTTTTGCGCAACTAATTGTACTTTGCTATGGCAGATGTAATTTTTGCCTAAAATGTGCCGGGAAACCAGAAAAAAATTATATGTGTGGTGAAATTGAAAAAAAAAATGTTTTTTTTTTATTTGGGGGGGGGTTGTTTTTACTATGTTCGCCCTGGGGTAAAACTGACTCGTTATATATGTTCCTTAAGTTGTTACGATTACAACGATATGTAACATGTATAACTTTTATTTGATTTGATGGCTTGTAAAAATTAAAACCTTTTAAAGAAAATATACGTTCCTTAAAATCGCTCCATTCCCAGGCTTATAGCGCTTTTATCCTTTGGTCTATGGGGCTGTGTCAGGTGTCATTTTTTGCGCCATGATGTGATCTTTCTATCGGTACCTTGATTGCACATATACGACTTTTTGATCGCTTTTTATTACAATTATTCTGGATTTGATGCGACCAAAAATGCGCAATTTTGCACTTTGGGATTTTTTTGCGCTGCCGCCGTTTACCGTGTGAGATCAGGAATGTGATTACTTAATAGTTCGGGCGATTACGCACGCGGCGATAGCAAACATGTTTGTTTATTAATTTATTTATTTATTTTTATTTATAAAATGGGGAAAGGGGGGTGATTCAGACTTTTATTAGGGGAGGGGATTTTGTGTTATTAAAAATACTTTTTTCTTTTACTTTATACATATACTAGAAGCCCCCCTGGGGTTAGGGTTATTCCCCCTGGGGTTAGGGTTATTCCCCCCTGGGGGACTTCTATTATATGCACTCTGATCTCTCATAGAGATCCATGCAGTATAGTTATACTGCATGAATCCATGAGATCGGTGTTCTATTACTTTTGGCTGCTGCAGCCAAAAGCAATAGAATGCCGAGCCGGGATCAGCGCCATTACGGAGCAGACCCCGGCCCGGGATGGATGCGGGGATCGCCCCCCCGCAATCGCGCCGCAGGGGGGCGATCCCCCCACTAGACCACCAGGTATGGAGATTATCAAGTATTTAGAAGCAGCTGTCAACTTTGACAGCTGCTTCTAAGTACTTAATTAGCGGGCACGGCGATCGGACCGTGCCCGCTAATAGCCGCAAGCCCGGGCTACATGCGGCACCCGGGATCGCGGCAGTTCAGAGGGGGGTCGCCGCGCGACCCCCCTCTGAACTCCCATAGCGGCACGAGGACGTTCAATAACGTCCTGGTGCAGCTATGGGTTAAAAAGATAAAAACACAATATTGTTCATGATAAAAATCTCCTTGTAAACCTAGTTATTTACATAGAACCAGCCATATAAGATCTACTCCTAGAGAGCCTACATTATTGCTATATTTTCTATGTTATTCTTGGGTGTCGGAATAGTAGTGCACTCGGAGTATATACTTTACACTTTTTAATATCCATAGTAGGGTGGAGTCAACATACATTGTTCACTTTCATATATATACTATAACCAGGCACTTGCTTACATCAGCCGTCTCAGAAGGGAGGGGGGAGGAGGGGGAGACAGAGAGAAAGGCTCACACACAGATTTTTGTGTCTTCAGCAGAAAGCAGCAGCTGAGAACTGGGGGAAGGAGTACCCCTTTAAGGATTGTATGTCTTTTCTCCTACAGCCAGTTTATAGGGAGGAGGAGGGGTACCCTGACTGCTATTCTGCAAGCCATGGTGTTACTGAAACCCTCCTGCAAGTTTGTGACCCCACAAGAGATTCGCTCTTCTCCCCTACAAGCCACGGCAGGCAGCAGAGGAAACAAAGGGGAAGGATGGCAGCCATATTCATGAATGCTACACGGGGGCTTGTGTCCTATATAGGAGGGGGTCCCTGAGGTCCGCAGCCTATCCCCCACATCTGCTAGAACCTGCACCACCTACAAGACTCCGGTCACAACCACCTACCTCATACTTATTAGGTGCAATGAAGTTCAGGGTCTCATCTGGATCGTACAATATAGAGAAAGCCAATTCCAGCACCTCCTGCACAGAAAGAGACATAGTGAGAGACAGCAAGAGACAGGTACAAGGGCGAGACATCCAGCATCTCCTGCACAGAAAGAGACATAGTGAGAGACAGCAAGAGACAGGTACAAGGGCGAGACATCCAGCACCTCCTGCACAGAAAGAGACAGGTACAAGGGCGAGACATCCAGCACCTCCTGCACAGTAAGAGACATAGTAAGAGACAGGTACAAGGGCGAGACATCCAGCACCTCCTGCACAGTAAGAGACATAGTGAGAGACAGCAAGAGACAGGTACAAGGGCGAGACATCCAGCATCTCCTGCACAGAAAGAGACATAGTGAGAGACAGCAAGAGACAGGTACAAGGGCGAGACATCCAGCACCTCCTGCACAGAAAGAGACATAGTGAGAGACAGCAAGAGACAGGTACAAGGGCGAGACATCCAGCACCTCCTGCACAGAAAGAGACATAGTGAGAGACATAGCAAGAGACAGGTACCAGGGCGAGACATCCAGCACCTCCTGCACAGAAAGAGACATAGTGAGAGACAGTAAGAGACAGGTACAAGGGCGAGACATCCAGCACCTCCTGCACAGTAAGAGACATAGTGAGAGACAGTAAGAGACAGGTACAAGGGCGAGACATCCAGCACCTCCTGCACAGTAAGAGACATAGTGAGAGACAGCAAGAGACAGGTACCGGGGCGAGACATCCAGCATCTCCTGCACAGTAAGAGACATAGTGAGAGACAGCAAGAGACAGGTACAAGGGCGAGACATCCAGCACCTCCTGCACAGAAAGAGACATAGTGAGAGACAGCAAGAGACAGGTACAAGGGCGAGACATCCAGCACCTCCTGCACAGAAAGAGACATAGTGAGAGACATAGCAAGAGACAGGTACCAGGGCGAGACATCCAGCACCTCCTGCACAGAAAGAGACATAGTGAGAGACAGTAAGAGACAGGTACAAGGGCGAGACATCCAGCACCTCCTGCACAGTAAGAGACAGTGAGAGACAGTAAGAGACAGGTACAAGGGCGAGACATCCAGCACCTCCTGCACAGAAAGAGACATAGTGAGAGACAGCAAGAGACAGGTACCAGGGCGAGACATCCAGCACCTCCTGCACAGAAAGAGACATAGTGAGAGACAGGTACAAGGGCGAGACATCCAGCACCTCCTGCACAGAAAGAGACAGCAAGAGAGACAGCAAGAGACAGGTACAAGGGCGAGACATCCAGCACCTCCTGCACAGTAAGAGACATAGTGAGAGACAGCAAGAGACAGGTACCGGGGCGAGACATCCAGCATCTCCTGCACAGTAAGAGACATAGTGAGAGACAGCAAGAGACAGGTACAAGGGCGAGACATCCAGCACCTCCTGCACAGAAAGAGACATAGTGAGAGACAGCAAGAGACAGGTACAAGGGCGAGACATCCAGCACCTCCTGCACAGAAAGAGACATAGTAAGAGACATAGCAAGAGACAGGTACAAGGGAGAGACATCCAGCACCTCCTGCACAGTAAGAGACATAGTGAGAGACAGCAAGAGACAGGTACAAGGGCGAGACATCCAGCACCTCCTGCACAGAAAGAGACATAGTGAGAGACAGCAAGAGACAGGTACAAGGGCGAGACATCCAGCATCTCCTGCACAGAAAGAGACATAGTGAGAGACAGCAAGAGACAGGTACAAGGGCGAGACATCCAGCACCTCCTGCACAGTAAGAGACATAGTAAGAGACAGCAAGAGACAGGTACAAGGGCGAGACATCCAGCATCTCCTGCACAGTAAGAGACATAGTGAGAGACAGCAAGAGACAGGTACAAGGGCGAGACATCCAGCATCTCCTGCACAGAAAGAGACATAGTAAGAGACATAGCAAGAGACAGGTACAAGGGAGAGACATCCAGCACCTCCTGCACAGAAAGAGACATAGTGAGAGACAGCAAGAGACAGGTACAAGGGCGAGACATCCAGCACCTCCTGCACAGTAAGAGACATAGTGAGAGACAGGTACAAGGGCGAGACATCCAGCACCTCCTGCACAGAAAGAGACATAGTGAGAGACAGGTACCAGGGCGAAACATCCAGCACCTCCTGCACAGAAAGAGACATAGTGAGAGACAGCAAGAGACAGGTACAAGGGCGAGACATCCAGCACCTCCTGCACAGTAAGAGACATAGTGAGAGACAGCAAGAGACAGGTACCAGGGCGAGACATCCAGCATCTCCTGCACAGAAAGAGACATAGTGAGAGACAGCAAGAGACAGGTACCAGGGCGAGACATCCAGCACCTCCTGCACAGAAAGAGACATAGTGAGAGACAGGTACAAGGGTGAGACATCCAGCACCTCCTGCACAGAAAGAGACAGCAAGAGAGACAGCAAGAGACAGGTACTGGGGCGAGACATCCAGCATCTCCTGCACAGTAAGAGACATAGTGAGAGACAGCAAGAGACAGGTACAAGGGCGAGACATCCAGCACCTCCTGCACAGAAAGAGACATAGTGAGAGACAGCAAGAGACAGGTACAAGGGCGAGACATCCAGCACCTCCTGCACAGTAAGAGACATAGTAAGAGACAGCAAGAGACAGGTACAAGGGCGAGACATCCAGCATCTCCTGCACAGTAAGAGACATAGTGAGAGACAGGTACAAGGGCGAGACATCCAGCACCTCCTGCACAGAAAGAGACATAGTGAGAGACAGCAAGAGACAGGTACCGGGGCGAGACATCCAGCACCTCCTGCACAGTAAGAGACATAGTGAGAGACAGCAAGAGACAGGTACCAGGGCGAGACATCCAGCATCTCCTGCACAGAAAGAGACATAGTGAGAGACAGCAAGAGACAGGTACAAGACGAAACATCCAGCATCTCCTGCACAGAAAGAGACATAGTGAGAGACAGTAAGAGACAGGTACAAGGGCGAGACATCCAGCACCTCCTGCACAGAAAGAGACATAGTGAGAGACAGCAAGAGACAGGTACAAGGGCGAGACATCCAGCATCTCCTGCACAGAAAGAGACATAGTGAGAGACAGCAAGAGACAGGTACAAGGGCGAGACATCCAGCACCTCCTGCACAGTAAGAGACATAGTAAGAGACATAGCAAGAGACAGGTACCAGGGCGAGACATCCAGCATCTCCTGCACAGAAAGAGACATAGTGAGAGACAGCAAGAGACAGGTACAAGGGCGAGACATCCAGCACCTCCTGCACAGTAAGAGACATAGTAAGAGACATAGCAAGAGACAGGTACCAGGGCGAGACATCCAGCACCTTCTGCACAGTAAGAGACATAGTAAGAGACATAGCAAGAGACAGGTACCAGGGCGAGACATCCAGCACCTTCTGCACAGTAAGAGACATAGTAAGAGACAGGTACCAGGGCGAGACATCCAGCACCTCCTGCACAGTAAGAGACATAGTAAGAGACATAGTAAGAGACAGGTACAAGGGCGAGACATCCAGCACCTCCTGCACAGTAAGAGACATAGTGAGAGACAGCAAGAGACAGGTACAAGGGCGAGACATCCAGCACCTCCTGCACAGAAAGAGACATAGTAAGAGACATAGCAAGAGACAGGTACCAGGGCGAGACATCCAGCACCTCCTGCACAGTAAGAGACATAGTGAGAGACATAGTTAGGGCCCTATTCCACCGGACGATTATCGTTAGCATAATCGTTAACGATTAACGATCTCAAACGACCGCTATTGCGAAAGACCTGAAAACGTTCACTCATTTCCATGGAACGATAATCGTTACTTATGATCGTACTTGCGATCGTTTCTTCTTCCGTATTTATTCGCTATTGCGTTCGTATCTATTGCGAACGACCGAACGATGTCTTATTCAATGCGAACGATTTGCGAACGAGCAACGATAAAAATAGGTCCAGGTCTTATAAAGCGATCAACGATTTCTCGTTTGGTCGTTAATCGTTACTGCATTTCAACCGAACGATTATCGTTTAGATTCGAACGATTTAACGATAATCTGAACGATAATCGTCCGGTGGAATAGGGCCCTAAGAGACAGGTACCAGGGCGAGACATCCAGCACCTCCTGCACAGAAAGAGACATAGTGAGAGACAGCAAGAGACAGGTACAAGGGCGAGACATCCAGCACCTCCTGCACAGTAAGAGACATAGTGAGAGACAGTAAGAGACAGGTACAAGGGCGAGACATCCAGCACCTCCTGCACAGAAAGAGACATAGTGAGAGACAGCAAGAGACAGGTACCAGGGCGAGACATCCAGCATCTCCTGCACAGAAAGAGACATAGTAAGAGACATAGCAAGAGACAGGTACAAGGGAGAGACATCCAGCACAGTGAGAGACAGTAAGAGACAGGTACAAGGGCGAGACATCCAGCACCTCCTGCACAGTAAGAGACATAGTAAGAGAGGTACGAGGGCCGGACATAGAGCCACCCGCACCTCATACAGCCACCCGCCCAGCCGCACCTTATTCTGCTTCAGGGCGCTCTTCTCCTTCATGTGAGGACAGTCCTTGCCAGTGAGAACAGCCTTAATGTCAGCAACTGGGACTGTAAGACAGAGATATACTGAGAAGGAGAGGGACTATAGGAGGAGGAGGAGAGGGACTATAGGAGGAGGAGAGGGACTATAGTAGGAGGAGGAGAGGGACTATAGGAGGAGGAGGAGGAGAGGGACTATAGGAGGAGGAGGAGGAGAGGGACTATAGGAGGCGGAGGAGGAGGAGAGGGACTATAGGAGGCGGAGGAGGAGGAGAGGGACTATAGGAGGCGGAGGAGGAGGAGAGGGACTATAGGAGGAGGAGGAGGAGAGGGACTATAGGAGGAGGAGGAGGAGAGGGACTATAGGAGGCGGAGGAGGAGGAGGAGAGGGACTATAGGAGGAGGAGGAGGAGGAGGAGAGGGACTATAGGAGGAGGAGGAGGAGGAGAGGGACTATAGGAGGAGGAGGAGGAGAGGGACTATAGGAGGAGGAGGAGAGGGACTATAGGAGGAGGAGGAGGAGGAGAGGGACTATAGGAGGCGGAGGAGGAGGAGAGGGACTATAGGAGGAGGAGGAGGAGGAGAGGGACTATAGGAGGAGGAGGAGGAGAGGGACTATAGGAGAAGGAGGAGGAGAGGGACTATAGGAGGAGGAGGAGGAGAGGGACTATAGGAGAAGGAGGAGGAGAGGGACTATAGGAGGAGGAGGAGGAGAGGGACTATAGGAGGAGGAGGAGGAGAGGGACTATAGGAGGAGGAGGAGGAGAGGGACTATAGGAGGAGGAGGAGGAGAGGGACTATAGGAGGAGGAGGAGAGGGACTATAGGAGGAGGAGGAGAGGGACTATAGGAGGAGGAGGAGAGGGACTATGATGGCCCGGGATGGAGTCTTACTCTTCTCCTGCAGGGACTCGTACGGCACTTCCCCCTGTGCGTTCTCCTCTAAGTCTCCATAGTGCAGAACCTTATGATTTAAGGCCAAACGGCAGAACCAGAAGCGGTCTGTAAGAGAAGTGTCAGAGAGTCAGTGAGCCCCCCCCCCCCCCAGTATGGAGTCTGCAGGGGGTCTCGGCACTCACCTTGCCTCCGCCGGTTCCCGATCTTCCGGAAGCTGCTCCCCTCACACAGACGGTTCAGTCTCTGCTGCTTGATCAGTTCCAGAATTTCCGGTTGGATTTTCTCCCGTAATTCACTAAGTAGGGAAACAGAAAAAACTTCTGACATCAGAGCGTTCTCTGCGGCCTGTGTGTCATGTGACCTGGAGGACCGCGCAATGGAAGTGTATGGAGCCGCCCTGCTCACACAGACAACCGGGGGGGGGGGGGGGGGGGGGGGGGGGCTGACATCTCCTATAGGCCTCAGAGCTGACATCCCCTCTAGGCCTCAGAGCTGACATCTCCTCTAGGCCTCAGAGCTGACATCTCCTATAGGCCTCAGAGCTGACATCTCCTATAGGCCTCAGAGCTGACATCTCCTATAGGCCTCAGAGCTGACATCTCCTATAGGCCTCAGAGCTGACATCTCCTATAGGCCTCAGAGCTGACATCCCCTATAGGCCTCAGAGCTGACATCTCCTATAGGCCTCAAAGCTGACATCCCCTATAGGCCTCAGAGCTGACATCTCCTATAGGCCTCAGAGCTGACATCCCCTATAGGCCTCAGAGCTGACATCTCCTCTAGGCCTCAGAGCTGACATCTCCTCTAGGCCTCAGAGCTGACATCTCCTATAGGCCTCAGAGCTGACATCCCCTATAGGCCTCAGAGCTGACATCCCCTATAGGCCTCAGAGCTGACATCTCCTATAGGCCTCAGAGCTGACATCCCCTATAGGCCTCAGAGCTGACATCTCCTATAGGCCTCAGAGCTGACATCCCCTATAGGCCTCAGAGCCGACATCTCCTATAGGCCTCAGAGCTGACATCTCCTATAGGCCTCAGAGCTGACATCTCCTCTAGGCCTCAGAGCTGACATCTCCTATAGGCCTCAGAGCTGACATCTCCTATAGGCCTCAGAGCTGACATCCCCTATAGGCCTCAGAGCTGACATCCCCTATAGGCCTCAGAGCTGACATCCCCTATAGGCCTCAGAGCTGACATCCCCTATAGGCCTCAGAGCTGACATCTCCTATAGGCCTCAGAGCTGACATCTCCTCTAGGCCTCAGAGCTGACATCTCCTATAGGCCTCAGAGCTGACATCTCCTATAGGCCTCAGAGCTGACATCCCCTATAGGCCTCAGAGCTGACTTCTCCTATAGGCCTCAGAGCTGACATCTCCTATAGGCCTCAGAGCTGACATCCCCTATAGGCCTCAGAGCTGACATCCCCTATAGGCCTCAGAGCTGACATCCCCTATAGGCCTCAGAGCTGACATCCCCTATAGGCCTCAGAGCTGACATCTCCTATAGGCCTCAGAGCTGACTTCTCCTCTAGGCCTCAGAGCTGACATCCCCTATAGGCCTCAGAGCTGACATCTCCTATAGGCCTCAGAGCTGACATCCCCTATAGGCCTCAGAGCTGACATCACTGGCGGAACTACCGCCGTAGCAGCCGTAGCGGCTGCTACGGGGCCCCGCCGCATCAGGGGCCCATGACGCGGGCCCCTAGAGCTGACATATCCTGCAGCACCCGGCGGCTGAACATGCCTCCCGGGTGCTGTAGCCGGGGGCCGATCCCGTGCTCCTCCCGACCCGGAGACTCCTTTCCCCAACCATAGGGAAAAGGAGTCACTGGGCCAGGAGGAGCACGGGACCGGTCCACAGCGCTCCTGTCACCCACCGTCTGATGCGCGGCTGCCGTCTGATGACGCGTCCTAGCCCCGGCAGCGCGCGTATCATAGAGTTCTGTGTGGGCTTGTGCTGCGGCCGCGACTTCCGGCACAGAGACGTGTGCCGGAAGTCGCGGCCACAGGCCCACAGAGAACTCTATGATACGCGCGCTGCCGGGGCTAGGACGCAGCATCAGACGGCAGCCGCGTATCAGACATGGGGTGACAGGAAGAAGGCTCGACGGGGGAGCGTGTTGTTAGGTGAGTTTTTTTCTTTTTTTTAAACTTGCTTTTCTCGGGGGGGGGGGGGGGGGGGAGAAGGGGGCATCTATAAGGGGGAGAAGGGGCATCTATAAGGAAGGGGGGGGAGAAGGGGGCATCTATAAGGAAGGGGGGGGGAGAAGGGGGCATCTATAAGGGGGGGAGAAGGGGGCATCTATAAGGAAGGGGGGGGGGAGAAGGGGGCATCTATAAGGAAGGGGGGAGAAGAGGAGGGGGCATCTATAAGGAAGGGGGGAGGGGAGAAGAGAAGGGGGCATGGGCATCTATAAGGAAGGGGGGAGGAGAGAAGGGGGCATCTATAAGGAAGGGGGGGGGAGAAGAGGAGGGGGCATCTATAAGGAAGGGGGGGAGAAGAGGAGGGGGCATCTATAAGGAAGGGGGGAGAAGAGGAGGGGGCATCTATAAGGAAGGGGGGAGAAGAGAAGGGGGCATCTATAAGGAAGGGGGGGAGAAGAGGAGGGGGCATCTATAAGGAAGGGGGGAGAAGAGAAGGGGGAATCTATAAGGAGGGGGGGGAGAAGAGGAGGGGGCATCTATAAGGAAGGGGGGAGAAGAGAAGGGGGCATCTATAAGGAAGGGGGGGAGAGGAGAAGGGGGCATCTATAAGGAAGGGGGGGAGAGGAGAAGGGGGCATCTATAAGGAAGGGGGGGAGAGGAGAAGGGGGCATCTATAAGGAAGGGGGGAGAGGGGGGCATCTATAAGGAAAAGGGGGAGAGGGGGGCATCTATAAGGAAGGGGGGGAGAGGAGAAGGGGGCATCTATAAGGAAGGGGGGAGAGGGGGGCATCTATAAGGAAAAGGGGGAGAGGGGGGCATCTATAAGGGAGGGGGGAGAGGGGGACATCTATAAGGGAGGGGGGAGAGAGAGACCATCTATAAGGAAGGGGGGGAGGGGGACATCTATAAGGAAGGGGGGGAGAGGGGGGCATCTATAAGGGAGGGGGGAGAGAGAGACCATCTATAAGGAAGGGGGGGAGGGGGACATCTGTAAGGAAGGGGGGGGGAGAGGGCCATCTATAAGGGGGGGACACCATAGGGGGAGAGCAGACCATCTATAAGGGGAGAACATAGGGGGAGAGGGGGACAACATAGGGGGAGAGGGGGATATAAACGTACAACATTGGGGGAGAGGGGAACATCTATAAGAGGACAATAAAGGGGGAAAGGGGGCCATCTATAAGGGGACAATATAGGGGAAGAGGGGGCCATCTATAGGGGGGGCAACATAGGGGACCATCTATAAGGAGACAACATGGGGGGGCATCTATAAGGGGGACAGCGGAGGGGGGCAACATAAGGAA
>JAQFWZ010000011.1:73900812-73915812 GCA_027789725.1 Dendropsophus ebraccatus | reverse complement strand
GGTACACCTGTCCAACTGCACGTTACCACTTAATTCCTAATCAGCCAATCACATGGCGGCAACTCAGTGCATTTAGGCATGTAGACAGGGTCAAGACAATCTCCTGCAGTTCAAACCGAGCATCAGTATGGGGAAGAAAGGTGATTTGAGGCCTTTGAACGTGGCATGGTTGTTGGTGCCAAAAGGGCTGGTCTGAGTATTTCAGAAACTGCTGATCTACTGGGATTTTCACGCACAACCATCTCTAGGGTTTACAGAGAATGGTCCGAAAAAGAAAAACCATCCAGTGAGCGGCCGTTCTGTGGGCGGAAATGCCTTGTTGATGCCAGAGGTCAGAGGAGAATGGGCAGACTGGTTCCAGCTGATAGAAAGGCAACAGTGACTCAAATAGCCAACCGTTACAGCCAAGGTAGGCAGAAGAGCATCTCTGAGCGCACAGTACGGCCAACTCTGAGGCAGATGGGCTACAGCAGCAGAAGACCACCCGTTACTAGCATGGTGTACCTAATAAAGTGGCCGGTGAGTGTATGTATATATATCAGTGCTCGGCTATCTGTCCTGTATGGAGGGAGTATATAGAATTCTATAACATATCTCAGTGCTGGGTTATCTCTCGGTCCTATAGTGTATGGCGCGGTGGTCATACAGATACACATGGGAGACCCCTCATTGCCGGGACCCCCAGTGATCACGCTGTATATTTATCTTGCAGATACATGACCCCGGCCCTATATATGCAGATATATAAGGATCCCCAGACATCACACCAGGGAGCGGCCATGTTACTTACGGAGCTCTCCGACCTGCAGGATCTCACATAACATCTTGGTGAGTTCTATGGCGCTGCGGCCGAACGGACACTCGTGCTTATCCTCCCGGCTGCTGTTCTCCAGGACTATCTGCAAAACACAGACATGGACCCATTTAAAGGGGAAGTTCACCACATGTATTTTTGTTTCAGATCAACTGGTCCCAGCAAGTACCAGAGATTTGTAATTTACTTTTAGAAAACACTCCAGTCTTCCAGTACTTATCAGCTGCTGTATGTCCTGCAGGAAGTGGTGTATTCTCTCCAGTCTGACACAGTGCTCTCTGCTGCCACCTCTGTCCATGTCAGGAACTGTCCAGAGCAGCAGCAAATCCCCATAGAAAACCTCTTCTGCTCTGGACAGTTCCTGACATGGGCAGAGGTGGCAGCAGAGAGCACTGTGTCAGACTGGAGAGAATACACCACTTCCTGCAGGACATACAGCAGCTGATAAGTACTGGATGACTGGAGATTAGTACATAGAAGTAAATTACAAATCTGTATAACTTCCTGACACCAGTTGATCTGAATGAAATTTTTTTGAAGAACTTCCCAGCCACAAGCGACAGACATTGTAATCAGTAAAACTACAGATCGGATATTACAGCTGGGACTGCAGGTAACGTCCCCCTGACCTGGGTGAGAAACATGCCGCACCCGGCCGATCAGATGATGTCACTGGAAGTCTATGGGCCACGTCTCACGCAGCGCCATCTTCTCCGTCCTCTGTGCTGCCCCCATCCGCCATTGTGGGATAGCACCCGGTCATACACATAAGGCAGCCGCCATCTCTGCTCATCCCCCGTACATACACACACACTCAGCCTTACCGAGAGTGCATGTGCTATATACAGGGAGGAAGCTGCTGCCAGAAACCTCCAGAGGCTTATCTCCAAGAGAACAATAGGACTGAGCAGCAAACCTACCTGCTGCTTATTGTCCTGAACCCGCAGGGTAGAGGCTGAAGGTCCTCATACACATTACACGGTCCTCATACACATTACACGGTCCTCATACACATTACACGGTCCTCATACACATTACATAATCCTCATACACATTACACGGTCCTCATACACATTACACGGTCCTCATACACATTACACGGTCCTCATACACATTACATAATCCTCATACACATTACACCGTCCTCATACACATTACATAATCCTCATACACATTACACGGTCCTCATACACATTACACGGTCCTCATACACATTACACGGTCCTCATACACATTACACGGTCCTCATACACATTACACGGTCCTCATACACATTACACGGTCCTCATACACATTACATAATCCTCATACACATTACATAATCCTCATACACATTACATAATCCTCATACACATTACACGGTCCTCATACACATTACACGGTCCTCATACACATTACACGGTCCTCATACACATTACATAATCCTCATACACATTACACGGTCCTCATACACATTACACGGTCCTCATACACATTACACGGTCCTCATACACATTACATAATCCTCATACACATTACACAATCCTCATACACATTACACAATCCTCATACACATTACACGGTCCTCATACACATTACACGGTCCTCATACACATTACACGGTCCTCATACACATTACACGGTCCTCATACACATTACATAATCCTCATACACATTACACGGTCCTCATACACATTACACGGTCCTCATACACATTACATAATCCTCATACACATTACACGGTCCTCATACACATTACATAATCCTCATACACATTACACGGTCCTCATACACATTACACAATCCTCATACACATTACACGGTCCTCATACACATTACACGGTCCTCATACACATTACACGGTCCTCATACACATTACATAATCCTCATACACATTACACGGTCCTCATACACATTACACGGTCCTCATACACATTACACGGTCCTCATACACATTACACGGTCCTCATACACATTACACGGTCCTCATACACATTACACAATCCTCATACACATTACACGGTCCTCATACACATTACACGGTCCTCATACACATTACAAGGTCCTCATACACATTACACGGTCCTCATACACATTACATAATCCTCATACACATTACACGGTCCTCATACACATTACACAATCCTCATACACATTACACGGTCCTCATACACATTACAAGGTCCTCATACACATTACACGGTCCTCATACACATTACATGGTCCTCATACACATTACATAATCCTCATACACATTACACGGTCCTCATACACATTACACAATCCTCATACACATTACACGGTCCTCATACACATTACACGGTCCTCATACACATTACACAATCCTCATACACATTACACGGTCCTCATACACATTACACGGTCCTCATACACATAACACGGTCCTCATACACATTACACGGTCCTCATACACATTACACGGTCCTCATACACATTACACGGTCCTCATACACATTACACGGTCCTCATACACATTACACGGTCCTCATACACATTACACGGTCCTCATGCACATTACACGGTCCTCATACACATTACACGGTCCTCATGCACATTACACGGTCCTCATGCACATTACACGGTCCTCATGCACATTACATAATCCTCATGCACATTACACGGTCCTCATACACATTACACGGTCCTCATACACATTACACGGTCCTCATACACATTACACGGTCCTCATACACATTACACGGTCCTCATACACATTACACGGTCCTCATACACATTACATAATCCTCATACACATTACACGGTCCTCATACACATTACACGGTCCTCATACACATTACACGGTCCTCATACACATTACACGGTCCTCATACACATTACACGGTCCTCATACACATTACATAATCCTCATACACATTACACGGTCCTCATACACATTACACGGTCCTCATACACATTACATAATCCTCATACACATTACATAATCCTCATACACATTACACAATCCTCATACACATTACACGGTCCTCATACACATTACATAATCCTCATACACATTACACGGTCCTCATACACATTACATAATCCTCATACACATTACATAATCCTCATACACATTACACGGTCCTCATACACATTACACGGTCCTCATACACATTACACGGTCCTCATACACATTACACGGTCCTCATACACATTACACGGTCCTCATACACATTACACGGTCCTCATACACATTACACGGTCCTCATACACATTACACGGTCCTCATACACATTACACGGTCCTCATACACATTACACGGTCCTCATACACATTACACGGTCCTCATACACATTACACGGTCCTCATACACATTACACGGTCCTCATACACATTACACGGTCCTCATACACATTACACGGTCCTCATACACATTACACGGTCCTCATACACATTACACGGTCCTCATACACATTACACGGTCCTCCAGATATAGCTGACAAACAACTTCTGCTCAATATGATGGAACGACCATTTATACGTCCCAAGTACTGGGAACGATCAATGCTGTGTCCGGTCACTCCCATTACTAGCAGAAGAACGTCCCCAGCTCACACAGAAAGATTTACTGCCAACAAGATTCAGTCTGCACAAGTGGATCGTCCACACATTCATACATCCATACATCCGTCCATCCATCCACACATGCATACATACATCCGTCCATCCACAGATCCATCCGTCCATCCACAGATCCATCCGTCCATCCACAGATCCATCCATCTGTCCATCTGTCCACACATCCGTCCGTCCACACATCCGTCCGTCCGTCCACACGTCCGTCCGTCCGTCCACACGTCCGTCCGTCCGTCCACACGTCCGTCCGTCCGTCCACACGTCCGTCCGTCCGTCCACACGTCCGTCCGTCCGTCCACACGTCCGTCCGTCCGTCCACACGTCCGTCCGTCCGTCCGTCCACACGTCCGTCCGTCCGTCCACACGTCCGTCCGTCCGTCCACACGTCCGTCCGTCCGTCCACACGTCCGTCCGTCCGTCCACACGTCCGTCCGTCCGTCCACACATCCGTCCGTCCGTCCACACATCCGTCCGTCCGTCCGTCCACACATCCGTCCGTCCGTCCACACATCCGTCCGTCCGTCCACACATCCGTCCGTCCGTCCACACATCCGTCCGTCCGTCCACACATCCGTCCGTCCGTCCACACATCCGTCCGTCCGTCCACACATCCGTCCGTCCGTCCACACATCCGTCCGTCCGTCCACACATCCGTCCGTCCGTCCACACATCCGTCCGTCCGTCCACACATCCGTCCGTCCGTCCACACATCCGTCCGTCCGTCCACACATCCATCCATCCACACATCCATCCATCTATCCATCCAGCCACACATCCATCCATCCACACATCCATCCGTCCCCAAATCCATCCGTCCGTCCATCCATCCACACATTCATCCATCCATCCATCAGTCCATCTATCCCCACATCCATCCATCCATCTGTCCATCCACACATCCATCCATCCATTCGTCTATCTATCTAAACATCCATCCGTCCATCTACACATCCATCCGTCCATCCAGCCACACATCCATCCGTCCATCCATCCACACGTCCATCCGTCCATCCATCCACACGTCCATCCGTCCATCTATCCACACGTCCATCCGTCCACCCAGCCACACGTCCATCCATCCATCCGTCCATCTATCCACACGTCCATCCATCTATCCACACGTCCATCCATCTATCCACACGTCCATCCGTCCATCTATCCACACGTCCATCTATCCACACGTCCATCCGTCCATCTATCCACACGTCCATCCGTCCATCTATCCACACGTCCATCCGTCCATCTATCCACACGTCCATCCGTCCATCTATCCACACGTCCATCCGTCCATCTATCCACACGTCCATCCGTCCATCTATCCACACGTCCATCCGTCCATCTATCCACACGTCCATCCGTCCATCTATCCACACGTCCATCCGTCCATCTATCCACACGTCCATCCGTCCATCTATCCACACGTCCATCCGTCCATCTATCCACACGTCCATCCGTCCATCTATCCACACGTCCATCCGTCCATCTATCCACACGTCCATCCGTCCATCTATCCACACGTCCATCTATCCACACGTCCATCCGTCCATCTATCCACACGTCCATCCGTCCATCTATCCACACGTCCATCCGTCCATCTATCCACACGTCCATCCGTCCATCTATCCACACGTCCATCCGTCCATCTATCCACACGTCCATCCGTCCATCTATCCACACGTCCATCCGTCCATCTATCCACACGTCCATCCGTCCATCTATCCACACGTCCATCCGTCCATCTATCCACACGTCCATCCGTCCATCTATCCACACGTCCATCCGTCCATCTATCCACACGTCCATCCGTCCATCTATCCACACGTCCATCCGTCCATCTATCCACACGTCCACCCGTCCATCTATCCACACGTCCATCCGTCCATCTATCCACACGTCCATCCGTCCATCTATCCACTGCCCTCTCGGCTGACTGCTCGGCCTATTCCAGGGGATCATAATGGGCCTAATAATGCCCCATGTACATGAACTGGAAACCAATCACCTAAAATACGGCTACAAGACTAGTGCAATGTGCTACAGCAGCACCCGGCGCATGGCCCACACCTGCTATCTGACTTTCCTCCCGCAATGTATATTCCCCAAACTTACTTTATATACTTGGCGCCAGTCAGTTATATTCCTCCGCGCCAGTCACGCCCAATCACGCCCCTCTGAGCCTGAATCAAGCTGAATAATACAGCTGGGGGTAGGGGCCGCTCACTTACATAAATCCCAATGCTGAGGAACAGAAAAATGCCGATACCCGAGCCTAACAAATACCTAGAGGACAAAAGAAAATGGATCTGTCCTCTAAGCAGCAAGTGCTAATAGGGCGCAATAAAATCCATCAGCCGCAGGGACAAAACTAATCAGTAACATACAAAGCGGGAAAATAACATCTCAAAGTCCTTAAAACAGGGAGAACTTAGACACATGCAAGTCGTGCAGCTAGGCTGGTGACACACGCGGGCAGACCGGGACGCCGGTGACCCCAGAGGAGACGCTCATCCTGCATGGGTGAGGGCTGCACCTGCACCAAACAACTTGCATGTGTCTAAGTTCTCCCTCAGCTGTGCAGCCAGAGAGACTGAGTATACCGGTGTACTATAGACAGATGGCCAGGAGGGGGCGCTATCTGGCTGCTTGTAGATACATATACCCCCTTTAAGGGAGAACATCGCATCTATTATTATAAGCACAGTGGGTAAGGAGTATAACCCTCATCTGTCCACTATCACTGACAGCCATTGCTGCATGCTGAGAGGATGATGGGAGTACCTCTCCAGATCTGAATTCAGAGAGCAGATTAGCTTATATGATCTCTGTGCTTGAAGGACTATGAGATTGTTATTTTCCCGCTTTGTATCTTACTGATTAGTTCTGTCCCTGACGCTGATGGATTTGATATCTTTCGGAATTAATCGCCCTATTAGCACGTAAGGGCGAGTGCCGCGTTTTACTGTTATTCACTTAATAACACACATTACAAAGTTATACAACCTTGTAATGTGTGTGGTCTAAGTGAATGGCCCCCTTCCCTATGTTCCCCCCACCCCAGAAGTGTTGGGGGCAGATCAGGACCGCTGTACTGCGCATGTGCAGGATAGCCTCTAACTCATTGCCACAGAACAGCACAGATCAGGACCACTGTACTGCGCATGTGCAGGATAGCCTCTAACTCATTGCCACAGAACAGCAAAGATAAGGACCACTGTACTGCGCAAGTGCAGAATAGCCTCTAACTCATTGCCACAGAACAGCACAGATCAGGACCACTGTACTGCGCATGTGCAGGATAGCCTCTAACTCATTGCCACAGAACAGCACAGATCAGGACCACTGTACTGCGCATGTGCAAGATAGCCTCTAACTCATTGCCACAGAACAGCACAGATCAGGACCACTGTACTGCGCATGTGCAGGATAGCCTCTAACTCATTGCCACATAACAGCACAGATCAGGACCACTGTACTGCATGTGCAGGATAGCCTCTAACTCATTGCCGCAGAACAGCACAGATCAGGACCACTGTACTGCGCATGTGCAGGATAGCCTCTAACTCATTGCCACAGAACAGCAAAGATAAGGACCACTGTACTGCGCAAGTGCAGAATAGCCTCTAACTCATTGCCACAGAACAGCACAGATCAGGACCACTGTACTGCGCATGTGCAGGATAGCCTCTAACTCATTGCCACAGAACAGCACAGATCAGGACCACTGTACTGCGCATGTGCAAGATAGAGGCTATCCTGCGGCAATGAGTTAGAGGCTAACTCATTGCCGCAGAACAGCACAGATAAGGACCACTGTACTGCACATGCGCAGGATAGCCTCTAACTTATTGCCGCAGAACAGCGCAGATCAGGATCACTGTACTCCGCATGTGCAGGATAGCCTCTAACTTATTGCCGCAGAACAGCAGAGATCGGGACCGCTGTACTGCGCATGCACGGCGTAGTAAGAATGTGGGCGCGCCCCTGAATGACGTCAGAGTAATTATTTAGCTTGAATCAGGCTCAGAGGGGCGTGATTGGGTGTGACTGGCGCGGAGGAACGTCCAGGGGACCAGGACTAGATGGCGACACCTCCCCTCCCAGATGACGACTACTTGCGGGGATTTGCATACAGGGTGCCAAGTATATAAAGTAAGTTTGGGGAATATACATTGCGGGGAGGAAAGTCAGATAGCAGGTGTGGGCCATGCGCCGGGCGCTGCTGCAGCACATTGCACTAGTCTTATTGGGGTATTCTTGGTGACTGGTTCCCTTTAAAGGGATTATCCTGCATTAAAGAAACATGACAGCAGCGCTCTTGTCTCCAGGTTTGGTAACTCAGTTCCATTGAAGTTAATTGAGCTTAACTGCAAACTCGCCCCTGGCCTGGAGACATTTTCCTAATGCTGGATAATCCCTTTAAGGCAGAATGTTGTACATGTATGGCACAGGAGCGTTGGGGCGGTATGATCTGTGCTCAGGGGGTGTCACAGCCCCCACATCAGTGATCTCAGCCCCTGGTGCCCAATCACTGGCCTCTCAGCCCCTGCCGCCCAATCACTGGCCTCTCACCCCCTGCTGCCCAATCACTGGCCTCTCAGCCCCTGCTGCCCTATCACTGGCCTCTCACCCCCTGCTGCCCAATCACTAGCCTCTCAGCCCCTGGTGCCCAATCACTGGCCTCTCACCCCCTGCTGCCCAATCACTGGCCTCTCAGCCTCTGCTGCATAATCCCTGGCCTCTCAGCCCCTGGTGCCCAATCACTGGCCTCTCAGCCCCTGCTGCCCAATCACTGGCCTCTCAGCCCCTGCTGCCCAATCACTGGCCTCTCACCCCCTGCTGCCCAATCGCTGGCCTCTCAGCCCCTGCTGACCAATCACTGGCCTCTCAGCCCCTGCTGCCCAATCACTGGCCTCTCAGCCCCTGCTGCCCAATCACTGGCCTCTCAGCCCCTGCTGCCCAATCACTGGCCTCTCAGCCCCTGCTGCCCAATCACTGGCCTCTCAGCCCCTGCTGCCCAATCACTGGCCTCTCACCCCCTGCTGCCCAATCACTGGCCTCTCACCCCCTGCTGCCCAATCACTGGCCTCTCAGCCTCTGCTGCATAATGCCTGCCCTCTCAGCCCCTGGTGCCCAATCACTGGCCTCTCATCCCTTGCTGCCCAATCCCTGGCCTCTCAGCCCCTGCTTCCCAATCGCTGGCCTCTCAGCCCCTGCTGCCCAATCGCTGGCCTCTCAGCCCCTGCTGCCCAATCGCTGGCCTCTCAGCCCCTGCTGCCCAATCGCTGGCCTCTCAGCCCTTGCTGCCCAATCGCTGGCCTCTCAGCCCCTGCTGCCCAATCGCTGGCCTCTCAGCCCTTGCTGCCCAATCGCTGGCCTCTCAGCCCCTGCTGCCCAATCACTGGCCTCTCAGCCCTTGCTGCCCAATCGCTGGCCTCTCAGCCCCTGCTGCCCAATCACTGGCCTCTCAGCCCCTGCTGCCCAATCGCTGGCCTCTCACCCCCTGCTGCCCAATCGCTGGCCTCTCAGCCCCTGCTGCCCAATCACTGGCCTCTCACCCCCTGCTGCCCAATCACTGGCCTCTCACCCCCTGCTGCATAATCCCTGGCCTCTCACCCCCTGCTGCCCAATCACTGGCCTCTCACCCCCTGCTGCATAATCCCTGGCCTCTCACCCCCTGCTGCCCAATCACTGGCCTCTCACCCCCTGCTGCCCAATCACTGGCCTCTCAGCCCCTGCTGCCCAATCGCTGGCCTCTCAGCCCCCGGTCTGACTGGCAGGATGGTCGCCACTCACTGACTAGCAGGATGGGTCGTCATCCGTCCCCCACGGCCGTTCACTGTGCAGCTGCATTGATCTGTAACAGCAGCCTTGGTCTGTGCAAGCACAGAGCAGCTGATGGGTGGCGGGTGGTGGCACCCCGCTGATCGCTGACTGATGGACCATCCCGCTGATCACTGACTGATGGACCATCCCGCTGATCACTGACTGATGGACCATCCCGCTGATCACTGACTGATGGACCATCCCGCTGATCACTGACTGATGGACCATCCCGCTGATCACTGACTGATGGACCATCCCGCTGATCACTGACTGATGGACCATCCCGCTGATCACTGACTGATGGACCATCCCGCTGATCACTGACTGATGGACCATCCCGCTGATCACTGACTGATGGACCATCCCGCTGATCACTGACTGATGGACCATCCCGCTAATCACTGACTGATGGACCATCCCGCTAATCACTGACTGATGGACCATCCCGCTAATCACTGACTGATGGACCATCCCGCTAATCACTGACTGATGGACCATCCCGCTGATCCTGCATATAAATCCTCACTCCATTTTAACTGAAAACTCCAGAAGGGAAGGAAAGTGCCCAGATAGATCTCTCACCCTGACATCCCTGTCCTGATGGAGCTTACCCTGACATCCCTGTCCTGATGGAGCTTACCCTGACATCCCTGTCCTGATGGAGCTCACCCTGACATCCCTGTCCTGATGGAGCTCACCCTGACATCCCTGTCCTGATGGAGCTCACCCTGACATCCCTGTCCTGATGGAGCTTACCCTGACATCCCTGTCCTGATGGAGCTTACCCTGACATCCCTGTCCTGATGGAGCTCACCCTGACATCCCTGTCCTGATGGAGCTCACCCGGACATCCCTGTCCTGATGGAGCTTACCCGGACATACGTGTCCTGATGGAGCTTACCCGGACATACGTGTCCTGATGGAGCTTACCCTGACATCCCTGTCCTGATGGAGCTTACCCTGACATCCCTGTCCTGATGGAGCTTACCCTGACATCCCTGTCCTGATGGAGCTCACCCTGACATCCATGTCCTGATGGAGCTTACCCTGACATCCCTGTCCTGATGGAGCTTACCCTGACATCCCTGTCCTGATGGAGCTTACCCTGACATCCCTGTCCTGATGGAGCTCACCCTGACATCCCTGTCCTGATGGAGCTCACCCTGACATACGTGTCCTGATGGAGCTTACCCGGACATACGTGTCCTGATGGAACTTGGCCAGGTACAGCATGTTGTCCAGTGCCAGCATGCCGGGCGGCGTCTGCAGGAAATCCAGCGCTGGGTTCACGTGATTCTGAAATGACAATGAGCAGATCTCAGCAATTGTTTCCAGAAATAAAGAGGAACTCCGCACTTTCCTTGCATGTTTCTCCAACTTCGCTTCATGAAATTATAATCAGTCCTCGCTCCAATGATCAGAACTCAATTATACTGGCAGCTTCAGAGTGTGTAACCGGAGGAGGCCGAGCTGTCAGACCGCCTGCCGCCAGCAGAATAACAACTGGTAGAAGCTGCCCCTGATATATAAGCCGGGGGCTGCGGGACTAAGGAGAGGATCCCCGGAGATCAGAGGAACATAGGGGAGAACACCGCAGTGTCCTAAATTACAGGTCACCCTATCATCTATCAGTAATGTGATTGGGGCCTATCATCTATCAGTAATGTGCCCCCAGCCTATCATCTATCAGTAATGTGCCCCCAGCCTATCATCTATCAGTAATGTGCCCCCAGCCTATCATCTATCAGTAATCTGCCCGGGGCCTATCATCTATCAGTAATGTGCCCGGGGCCTATCATCTATCATTAATGTGCCCGGGGCCTATCATCTATCAGTAATCTGCCCCCCGCCTATCATCTATCAGTAATGTGCCCGGGGCCTATCATCTATCAGTAATGTGCCCCCCGCCTATCATCTATCAGTAATGTGACCGGGGCCTATCATCTATCAGTAATGTGCCCGGGGCCTATCATCTATCAGTAATGTGCCCGGGGCCTATCATCTATCAGTAATGTGCCCGGGGCCTATCATCTATCAGTAATGTGCCCCCAGCCTATCATCTATCAGTAATGTGCCCCCAGCCTATCATCTATCAGTAATCTGCCCGGGGCCTATCATCTATCAGTAATGTGCCCGGGGCCTATCATCTATCAGTAATGTGCCCGGGGCCTATCATCTATCAGTAATCTGCCCGGGGCCTATCATCTATTAGTAATCTGCCCGGGGCCTATCATCTATCAGTAATGTGCCCGGGGCCTATCATCTATCAGTAATGTGACCGGGGCCTATCATCTATCAGTAATGTGATTGGGGCCTATCATCTATAAGTAATGTGACCGGGGCCTATCATCTATCAGTAATGTGCCCCCAGCCTATCATCTATCAGTAATGTGCCCCCAGCCTATCATCTATCAGTAATGTGCCCCCAGCCTATCATCTATCAGTAATCTGCCCCCCGCCTATCATCTATCAGTAATCTGCCCCCAGCCTATCATCTATCAGTAATGTGCCCCCAGCCTATCATCTATCAGTAATGTGACCGGGGCCTATCATCTATCAGTAATGTGACCGGGGCCTATCATCTATCAGTAATGTGCCCGGGGGCCTATCATCTATCAGTAATGTGCCCCCAGCCTATCATCTATCAGTAATGTGCCCCCAGCCTATCATCTATCAGTAATGTGCCCCCAGCCTATCATCTATCAGTAATGTGACCGGGGCCTATCATCTATCAGTAATGTGACCGGGGCCTATCATCTATCAGTAATGTGACCGGGGCCTATCATCTATCAGTAATGTGCCCGGGGCCTATCATCTATCAGTAATCTGCCCCCCGCCTATCATCTATCAGTAATGTGCCCCCAGCCTATCATCTATCAGTAATCTGCCCCCCGCCTATCATCTATCAGTAATGTGCCCCCAGCCTATCATCTATCAGTAATGTGACCAGGGCCTATCATCTATCAGTAATGTGACCAGGGCCTATCATCTATCAGTAATCTGCCCGGGGCCTATCATCTATCAGTAATGTGCCCGGGGCCTATCATCTATCAGTAATGTGACCGGGGCCTATCATCTATCAGTAATGTGACCGGGGCCTATCATCTATCAGTAATGTGACCGGGGCCTATCATCTATCAGTAATGTGCCCGGGGCCTATCATCTATCAGTAATCTGCCCCCCGCCTATCATCTATCAGTAATGTGACCGGGGCCTATCATCTATCAGTAATGTGCCCGGGGGCCTATCATCTATCAGTAATGTGCCCCCAGCCTATCATCTATCAGTAATGTGCCCCCAGCCTATCATCTATCAGTAATGTGCCCCCAGCCTATCATCTATCAGTAATGTGACCGGGGCCTATCATCTATCAGTAATGTGACCGGGGCCTATCATCTATCAGTAATGTGCCCGGGGCCTATCATCTATCAGTAATCTGCCCCCCGCCTATCATCTATCAGTAATGTGCCCCCAGCCTATCATCTATCAGTAATCTGCCCCCCGCCTATCATCTATCAGTAATGTGCCCCCAGCCTATCATCTATCAGTAATGTGACCAGGGCCTATCATCTATCAGTAATGTGACCAGGGCCTATCATCTATCAGTAATCTGCCCGGGGCCTATGATCTATCAGTAATGTGCCCGGGGCCTATCATCTATCAGTAATGTGCCTGGGGCCTATCATCTATCAGTAATGTGCCCCCAGCCTATCATCTATCAGTAATGTGCCCGGGGCCTATCATCTATCAGTAATGTGACCGGGGCCTATCATCTATCAGTAATGTGCCCGGGGCCTATCATCTATCAGTAATGTGCCCCCAGCCTATCATCTATCAGTAATGTGACCGGGGCCTATCATCTATCAGTAATGTGACCGGGGCCTATCATCTATCAGTAATGTGCCCGGGGGCCTATCATCTATCAGTAATGTGACCGGGGCCTATCATCTATCAGTAATGTGACCAGGGCCTATCATCTATCAGTAATCTGCCCGGGGCCTATGATCTATCAGTAATGTGCCCCCAGCCTATCATCTATCAGTAATGTGCCCGGGGCCTATCATCTATCAGTAATGTGCCCGGGGCCTATCATCTATCAGTAATGTGACCAGGGCCTATCATCTATCAGTAATGTGCCCCCAGCCTATCATCTATCAGTAATGTGCCCCCAGCCTATCATCTATCAGTAATGTGCCCCCAGCCTATCATCTATCAGTAATGTGACCGGGGCCTATCATCTATCAGTAATGTGACCGGGGCCTATCATCTATCAGTAATGTGACCGGGGCCTATCATCTATCAGTAATGTGCCCGGGGCCTATCATCTATCAGTAATCTGCCCCCCGCCTATCATCTATCAGTAATGTGCCCCCAGCCTATCATCTATCAGTAATGTGCCCGGGGCCTATCATCTATCAGTAATGTGCCCGGGGCCTATCATCTATCAGTAATGTGCCCCCCGCCTATCATCTATCAGTAATGTGACCAGGGCCTATCATCTATCAGTAATGTGACCAGGGCCTATCATCTATCAGTAATGTGCCCCCCGCCTATCATCTATCAGTAATGTGCCCCCCGCCTATCATCTATCAGTAATGTGCCCACAGCCTATCATCTATCAGTAATCTGCCCGGGGCCTATCATCTATCAGTAATGTGCCCGGGGCCTATCATCTATCAGTAATCTGCCCGGGGCCTATCATCTATCAGTAATGTGCCCGGGGCCTATCATCTATCAGTAATCTGCCCGGGGCCTATCATCTATCAGTAATGTGACCGGGGCCTATC
>JAQFWZ010000011.1:73873312-73895812 GCA_027789725.1 Dendropsophus ebraccatus | reverse complement strand
GTCATGTATACATGTAGTGTAAAGTTTGGGGGTCCTGTATACCTGTAGTATAGAGTTGGTGAAGGTGCTGTATACCTATATTATAGAGTTGGTGGAGGTTCTGTATACCTGTAGTGTATAGTTGGTGGAGTTCCTGTATGCCTGTAGTGTATAGTTGGTGGAGTTCCTGTATACATGTAGTGTATAGTTTTGGGGTCCTGTATACCTGTAGTGTATAGTTGGTGGAGTTCCTGTATACCTGTAGTGTATAGTTTTGGGGTCCTGTATACCTGTAGTGTAAAGTTTGGGGTCCTGTATACCTGTAGTATATAGTTGGTGGAGGTCCCGTGCACTTGTAGTGTATAGTTTTGGGGTCCTGTATACCTGCAGGGTCGTATTTACCATTAGGCCTAGGGTAGCACCTTGCAGAGGGGCAGTACCCTCCCGTTCAGACTTGCCAGAAAATCTGGTGTCTTTTCAAGGGGGGTATGGCGGTATTGGTAAGGTCTGGTCTAGCGGTGTTATCCAGTCACAGTATGGCGGTATTGGTCAGGTCTGGTATGGCGGTGTTATCTAGTCACAGTATGGCGGTATTGGTCAGGTCTGGTATGGCGGTGTTCTCCAGTCACAGTATGGTGGTATCAGGTCTGGTGTGGCGGTGTTTTCCAGTCACAGTGTGGCAGTATTGGTCAGGTCTGGTATAGCGGTGTTATCCAGCCACAGTATGGAGGTATTGGTCAGGTCTGGTATGGCGGAGTTATCCAGTCACAGTATGGCAGTATTGGTCAGGTCTGGTATGGCGGTGTTATCCAGTCACAGTATAGCGGTATCAGGTCTGGTGTGGCGGTGTTTTCCAGTCACAGTGTGGCAATATTGGTCAGGTCTGGTATAGCGGTGTTATCCAGTCACAGTATGACGGTATTGGTCAGGTCTGGTATGGCGGAGTCATTCAGTCACAGTATCTCCTTTGAATCCATTAGTTGTGCTCTTGTCGTACATACTCTGTTTATATACTCCCTATCTCATTTGTTATTGCTTATTTGCTATGTTCCCATGGGGTTTCTCCCCCATATCCCTTATACCATGTACACCATTGCTACCATGATTTGTGTATCATATCTACCCTACTCTAGCACCATAACTTAATGTTTATCTCTGTATTTCATATTCATAGACTCCTTGAGAAAGGTGCATTCACCGAAACGTCGGGATTTGTCTGTGTTCACCATTGTTACGCAATAAATGATGCACAAAAGCACTTGCAATTAATTACTCAAGACTACCTTGTCCTTATTTCCATATTTTGGAACCGGTGGATTACTATCTATACTAGATTTACTCCTTTCCACCTCTATACATTACTGAGTGATACTCCTTCCTCCTACAATTGTATCGGAACGAATAGCCGCCCGGCGGCGGCTGCAGAGCGGGGGATCAGCGGTCAGTGGTCAGTGTGACCGCTGACCCCCTCCTGTAACTGCCCAGGCAGTTTAACCCGTTAAATGCCGCTGTCAAACCATGACAGCGGCATCTAACGGGTCCCGGTGGATCCTGGATGGAGCTGTGGGTCACTTACGTGATCGCGATGTCCCGCGGCGCCGCCCCGGCCCTCCGATGTCTCCATGGTAATCCCGGGGTCCTAATGGAGGTCCCCAGGGTCACCATGGAGATTCCTGATGCTGACAGGGGTGGCCGTGGCTATTGCCTGTCAGCATGAGGCATGATACAATACATTGCAGTACATCAGGTAATGCTATGTATTGTATTAGTGATCAAAGTATTTTACACTAGTGCACAGTAATGTACACTAGTGTAAAAGTAAAAAAAAAGTGAAAAAAAATGTGCACCCTCCAGCCCCCCCAATAATAAAGATGCATTACATTCCCTATACCAGTGATTTTCAACCTTTTTTGAGCCGCGGCACACTTTTTATACTTAGAAAATCCCGGGGCACACCACCAACCAAAATGGCACAAAATGACACTAAAACAGGACATGTTATACATATAGTTAATAATACAGATTCTAAATGTATTTATACTCACTCAGTGTAACCTGGGCCTGTTTTCTTCTACCCCCCTGTGCTTCTCTCCACCATACTTCTCCCCCCTGCTTCTCTCCTGTGCTTCTCTCCACCATACTTCTCCCCCCTGCTTCTCTCCTGTGCTTCTCTCCACCATACTTCTCCCCCCTGCTTCTCTCCTGTGCTTCTCTCCACCATACTTCTCCCCCCTGCTTCTCTCCTGTGCTTCTCTCCGCTGTTTCTCTCCCCCATCCCCATGTTTCTCTCCCCCTGCTTCTCTCCCCTGCTTCTCCCCATCCCCAGGTTTCTCTCCCCCATTGTTTTCTCCTGTTTCACAGGGGCACCATAGTTTGGGGAACTTTCCCCGCGGCACACCCGACCATGTGTCGCGGCACACTGGTTGAAAATCACTGCCCTATACCCAATAAAATGTGACATAAAAGGGATCAAAAACACAAATCCTATACATATTTGGTATCGCCACGTCCGTAACGACCCAATCTATAAAACAATATCAATAATTACGTCGCACGACACACGCTGTAAAAAAAACTAAAAAAAACTACCAGAATAGCTGTATTTTATCAATCCACTTTAGAAAATACGTCATAAAAGAGATCAGAAAGCCATATACACATAAAACTTGGTATCAATAGAAACTACAGATCTTCCCGCAAAACATAAGGCCCAAACCAGCTCTGTCACGCAAAAGATGAGAACGCTATGGATCTTGCAATGCGGCGACAGTTTTTGTGGGTTTTTGCTAGGAAGATAGTTTCTATTGCGCCAAAGTGATAATAGTTAAAAAAAACCTACACAAATGTGGTATCGCCGTAACCGTAGTGACCCAGAGAATACATGTATTATGTTATTATTGACCGCTGATACCGATTATTACGGCGATCACTAATGGGCTCTGTACTGCTGCCATCAGCTCTTTATGGCGATGGTGCAGAATAGTGCAGCGGCACCGGTAATGCCCACAACCCCCTCCTCTCAGCTATCGGAGGTCGCTGAGGGGTTGGGGCAGAGTGTGGGGTCAGTCCAGGCCAGTCCCCTCACCGGCGATCGCCGTTATTATCAGTATAACGGCGGCCACCGGTAACGGACATTCCCAGCGCAGCTGAACGCTTTCATCTCTTCTCACAGTGAATCCACGGTGAGAGGAGATGAGAACATGTCCCCCCCCCTGTCCCCAGAATTAACCCTAGTGACCTGGTCACTGACCCTCCCCTCCCTGGGCGGCCATCTGATTCAAGATGGCCGCCGCCATCACTGTGAACAGACTCTGTTCACAGTGATGGATTCCTAAAAATGATCAAAGCTCCATTCTCTCCACCACCAGAGGTGGCGGAGAGCATGGGGCAATGATCGGGGACCACCCGGTGTGGTCCCAGTACAAGCGATCAGCGGTATATACTATATACCGCTGATGGCTTGTTCCAAATGGTGCCGGCACTTTTTTACCTGTCACCAAAGTCAAGTGCTCTGGATTACCTGTAACCACCCCAGATTACCCATAACCACCCCAGATTACCCGTAACCACCCCCGATTACCTGTAACCACCCCCGATTACCCGTTACCACCCCAGATTACCTGTAACCACCCCAGATTACCTGTAACCATCTCAGATTCCCGTCACCACCCCAGATTGGCCGTCACCTCCCCAGATTGGCCGTCACCACCCCAGATTGGCCGTCACCTCCCCAGATTGGCCGTCACCTCCCCAGATTGGCCGTCACCTCCCCAGATTGGCCGTCACCTCCCCAGATTGGCCGTCACCTCCCCAGATTGGCCGTAACCACCCAGATTGCCCGTAACCCTGCAGACAGTCCGTAACCATCGCAGACAGCACGTAACCATCGCAGACAGCACGTAACCATCGCAGACAGCCCGTAACCATCGCAGACAGCCCGTAACCATCGCAGACAGCCCGTAACCATCGCAGACAGCCCATAACCATCGCAGACAGCCCATAACCACCACAGATTGCCAGACTGCCCGTAACCATCGCAGACAGCCCGTAACATCGCAGACAGCCCGTAACCATCGCAGACAACCCATAACCACCACAGATTGCCACAGACTGCCCGTAACCATCGCAGACAGCCCGTAACCACCAGATTGCCACAGACTGCCCGTAACCATTGCAGACAGCCCGTAACCATCGCAGACAGCCCGTAACCTTCGCAGACAGCCCGTAACCTTCGCAGACAGCCCGTAACCTTCGCAGACAGCCCGTAACCTTCGCAGACAGCCCGTAACCTTCGCAGACAGCCTGTAACCACCAGATTGCCACAGACTGCACGTCGCTACCACAAATTGCCTGTCACCACCCCAGATTGCTCGCAACCTCCCCAGATTGCCCGTCGACACCCCAGATTGCCCGTCGACACCCCAGATTGCCCATCACCACCCCAGATAGCCAGTGAACACCCCTAGATAGCCAGTAAACACCCCCAGATTTCCCGTAACCACCCCATATAGCCAGTAAACACCCCCAGATTGGCCGTAACCACCGCAGATTGGCCGTAACCACCGCAGATTGGCCGTAACCACCGCAGATTGCCCGTAACCACCGCAGATTGCCCGTAACCACCGCAGATTGCCCGTAACCACCGCAGATTGCCCGTAACCACCGCAGATTGCCCGTAACCACCGCAGATTGCCCGTAACCACCGCAGATTGCCCGTAACCACCGCAGATTGCCCGTCACCACCGCAGATTGCCCGTCACCACCGCAGATTGCCCGTCACCACCGCAGATTGCCCGTAACCACCGCAGATTGCCCGTAACCACCGCAGATTGCCCGTAACCACCGCAGATTGCCCGTAACCACCGCAGATTGCCCGTAACCACCGCAGATTGCCCGTAACCACCGCAGATTGCCCGTAACCACCGCAGATTGCCCGTAACCACCGCAGATTGCCCGTAACCACCGCAGATTGGCAAAGACTGCTCGTAACCACCCCAGGTTGCCCATAACCACACCAGATTGCCTGTTGCCACCTCTGATAGCCAGTAAACACCCCGAGATTGTCCATTACCACCCCAGATAGCCAGCAAACACTCATATATTGCCTGTAACTAAAATGACACTCCTTCCCTTCTGAGCCCGGCTGTGTGCCCACACAGTGGTTTATGCCCACATATGGGGTACCATTGTACTCAGGAGAAGCTCCGTTACAAATGTTGGGGTGCTTTTTCTCCCCTGTTCCTAGTGAAATTGAAAAATTTCAAACTAAACAAACATGTTATTGGAAAAATTCTATTTTTTCTTTTTTACTGTCTAGTTTTGAATACTTTCCTCCAATACCTGTGGGGTCAAAATGCTCACCACACCCCAAGATGAATTCTTTGAGGGGTGCACTTTCCTAAATGGGGTGACGTTTGGGGGGGGGGTTATATTCTGCAGACATTACAGGGGTGCTGCAAACGCACCTGGCGCTCAGAAACTTCTTCAGAAAAATCATGCACTGAAAATGCTAATTGGCGCTCCTTCCCTTCTGAGCCCGGCTGTGTGCCCATACAGTGGTTTATACCCACAAATGGGGTACCGTTCTACTCAGGAGAACCTGCGTTACATATATTGGGGTGAGTTTTCTCCCCTCTTCCTTGTGAAATTGAGAAATTTCAAACTAAATTACCATATTATTGGAAAAATTCAATTTTTTCATTTTTACCGTCTTCTTTTGAATACTTTCCTCCAATACCTGTGGGGTCAAAATGGTCACCACACCCCAATATGAATTCTTTGAAGGGTGCCCTTTCGTAAATGGGGTGACGTTTGGGGGGGTTCTATTCTGCTGATACTACAGGGGCGCTGCAAACGCACCTGGCGCTCAGAAACTTCTTCAGAAAAATCATGCACGGAAAATGCTAATTGGCGCTCCCTTCCTTCTGAGCCCGGCTGTGTGCCCATACAATGGTTTATGCCTACGTATGGGGTACCGTTCTACTCAGGAGAACCTGTGTTACATATGTTAAGGTGCTTTTTTCCCCTCTTCCTCATGAAATTGAGAAATTTCTAACTAAACAATCATATTATTGGAAAAATTCTATTTTTTCATTTTTACTGTCTAATTTTGAATACTTTCCTCTAATACCTGTGGGGTCAAAATGCTCACCACACCCCAAGATGAATTCTTTGAGGGGTGTACTTTCCAAAATGGGGTGAATTTTGGGAGGGTTCTATTCTGCTGACACTACAGGGGCTCTGCAAACGCACCTGGCGCTCAGAAACTTCTTCAGCAACATCTGAACTGGAAATGCTAATTGGCGCTCCCTTGCTTCTGAGCCCGGCTGTGTGCCCATACAGTGGTTTACGCCCACATATGGGGTACCATTGTACTCAGGAGAACCTGCGTTACAAAATTTTGGGTGCATTTTCTCTCATGTTTATTATGAAAAGGAGATACTTTAATCCGAACAAATATATTATTGGAAAATTTCTATTTTCCATTTTTTTTCCGGCCTAATGGTGAATACTTTCCTCCAGCCCCTGTAGGGTTAAAAAGATCATTATACCCCTAGATTAATTCTTTAAGGTGTCTAGTTTCCAAAATGGGGTCACTTATGGGGGTTTCCAGTATACAAGCCTCCTAAATCAACTTAAAAAAAGAACTGGTCCCTAAAAAAATCAGTTTTGGAAATTTCATGAAAATTTCATAATTTGCTGATACATTTCTAAGCCCCGTAACACCCTAAAAAAGTGAAATATGTTTACAAAATGAAGCCAGAATAAAGAGGACATATCGGTAATGTGACTTACTAACTAATTTATGTGATACGACTTTCTTTTTTTAGAAGCAGAGAATTTCAAAGTTTGTAAAGTGCAAATTTTTCATGATATTTTGATGTTTTTCACAAAAAACACACAAGACAGTGACCAAATTTTGCCACTAACATAAAGTACCATATGTTACAAAAAAACAATCTCAGATTCGCTAGCATACGTTACAGCATCACTGAGCTATAAGAGCATAAAGTGAGACAGGTCAGATTTTGAAAAAGGAGCCTGGTCATTAAGGTCCAAACAGGCCCGATCCCTAAGGGGTTAAGGAGAGGGGACCCTTCTTTACATCCATAGCAGCAGGCTACCCACTGCCGCACTAGCGCCATACAACGTATGTATTTACTGATTAGGAATACATCATATATACAGACTATATATCTCTCACTCACTGTGAAGCCCAGCATCTTGTAGTCCTTGCTGTACATTGCTTTGCGTTTTTCAGTTCCGCTGCCGGACACTCCGCTGCCGTCAGAATCTGCATCAAATGCGATTCTTCTCAGCTCAAATATGATGTCTCTCTGAGCCTGATGAAATCCAGAAGAAAGAAAACCATTACAGTCAGAAGAAGAGAGGTCAGACATAGAAAACACAAAGGGAAACCATCAGCAGCAGGACAGACCCATCAGCAGCAGCACAGACCCATCAGCAGCAGCACAGACCCATCAGCAGCAGCACAGACCCATCAGCAGCAGGACAGACCCATCAGCAGCAGCACAGACCCATCAGCAGCAGGACAGACCCATCAGCAGCAGGACAGACCCATCAGCAGCAGGACAGACCCATCAGCAGCAGCACAGACCCATCAGCAGCAGGACAGACCCATCAGCAGCAGGACAGACCCATCAGCAGCAGGACAGACCCATCAGCAGCAGCACAGACCCATCAGCAACAGGACAGACCCATCAGCAACAGGACAGACCCATCAGCAACAGGACAGACCCATCAGCAACAGGACAGACCCATCAGCAACAGGACAGACCCATCAGCAACAGGACAGACCCATCAGCAACAGGACAGACCCATCAGCAACAGGACAGACCCATCAGCAGCAGCAACAGGACAGACCCATCAGCAGCAGCAGCACAGACCCATCAGCAGCAGCACAGACCCATCAGCAGCAGCACAGACCCATCAGCAGCAGCACAGACCCATCAGCAGCAGCACAGACCCATCAGCAGCAGGACAGACCCATCAGCAGCAGTATGCAAAAGAAGAGCCTGTGGAGCCTCATTCTCAACAGTCTCAAACCCAGGACTAGCCAGATATCCCTCCGGGAAGGCCCCAGCCAAGTGGCGGCTCCTGTAGGGAAACCACCAAAACCACCATATTAAGTGGCCCTATAAGTCAATGTAATGACAAGGGATAAACCAAGGCTAAGTAACCATCCACATACAGCTGCTTCGGGGTGTTGCCCCTCATCAGTGTGGAGCAGGATTCTGGCTAGGTGGGAGCAATACCTAGTAGAGCCATAAGAGAAACAGATCACTGATCTCAGGGAGACCAACCAAACGACAACACTGCCGGCTGCTAGTGAAAGCGCTCAATGCAGTAGAGTCCTAGGTGCATTGCCCCCTGTGAACATTCATGTGCATATTCATGTTTCCCAATGCACCTAGGACTCCACTGCATTGAGCGCTTTCACTAGCAGCCGGCAGTGTTGTCGTTTGGTTGGTCTCCCTGAGTTCAGCAATCTGTTTCTCCATCAGCATTAGGACAGACCCATCAGTGAGCGGCACCATTGTTACCTCTGAAACCATCAGTGAGCAGCACCATTGTTACCTCTGACACCATCAGTGAGCGGCACCATTGTTACTTCTGACACCATCGTTACCTCTGACACCATCAGTGAGCGGCACCATTGTTACTTCTGACACCATCGTTACCTCTGACACCATCAGTGAGCGGCACCATCGTTACCTCTGACACCATCAGTGAGCGGCACCATCGTTACCTCTGACACCATCAGTGAGTGGCACCATTGTTACCTCTGACACCATCAGTGCGCGGCACCATTGTTACCTCTGACACCATCAGTGCGCGGCACCATTGTTACCTCTGACACCATCAGTGCGCGGCACCATTGTTACCTCTGACACCATCAGTGCGCGGCACCATTGTTACCTCTGACACTACCGTTACCTCTGACACAATCGTTACCTCTGACACAATCGTTACCTCTGACACCATCAGTGAGCGGCACCATTATTACCTCTGACACTACCGTTACCTCTGACACCCTCAGCTGCTGACACTGATATACAAGAACAAGCCTTTATATACTGCTGTGTGGATGGAAATGACTGTACGCAGTTACGGCACCTGGTCATTGGGGTCCATCTTAGTCATCATCCGTTCCTCCAGGAGGTTAAAGGTCAGCACCTGCAGCACATACAGCTGATGCGCCATTTCTGTCTTGATGGGTCGATTTCCTCGGATAATATGCTGGATGAGGCAAACAAGAAACGGTACATATATCGGTGATGAATATCGGTATTACAGCTGAAGGATTGGAGACGCGACGAGATGCGGGGTCAGTAAGACGGATTACACAAGATGGAGCGACCACTGCCGATAGTCAGCCATCATTGCATCATCTCCCCCGGGCTATGGGTGGGAATAAGGGGGGCTTCTACCATCCATACCCTGGGGTGGACGATGGATGACCCCACTATCAGCCAGTGTTACATCAGACAGCAGCCGCTAACAATATCCGTGTCACCATTATAAAGGTTATCAGGAATACACAGCAACTCTCTTACAGAAACAGCGCCACCCCTGTCCTTAGGCTGTGTGCGGTATTACACTTTAGCTCCATTCACTTTAATAGAACTGAGCTGCTATACCATACACAACCTGAGGACAGGAGAAGCGCTGTTACTGGAGGAAGTTGGCCTTGTTGTTCTGAGCCAGGACAATCCCTTTGTTTCCCATTACTTACATTAAGGATGATGGAGCGGAGATGCTTCTGTACAAAGATGTTCGCCATCTCCTACACAAGTGAGAGGAAAGATAAGCTGTGAGACGCACAAACACTCAACAAAAGGAGGGAAAGTGTCGCGTGGGAGAGAAGAAAGCTCGGAATCACTGAGGGACAATCACTAAGAGCAAAGGTAGAAAGAGAATCGATGGGGAGGAAGTGGAGGAGGAGGAGGAGAACCTCTCACAGGTGGTACTCACACTAACAGGGACCTCCATGAGACTGTGGGGCTTCTCCTGCACCCCGCACACAAACACAAGCAGAGATGGGAGTTAGGAGCAGACAGCGACCAAAGCCGATCATTACATGAGAGAACGCACAGACACAGAGCCCTGACCTGCCTGCAGGAAGCCAGCGGGATGCACCCACCTGCCTGCAGGGAACCAGCGGGACACACCCACCTGCCTGCAGGGAACCAGCGGGACACACCCACCTGCCTGCAGGGAACCAGCGGGACACACCCATCTGCCTGCAGGGAACCAGCGGGACACACCCACCTGCCTGCAGGGAACCAGCGGGACACACCCACCTGCCTGCAGGGAGCCAGCGGCACATACCCACCTGCCTGCAGGAATCCAGCGGGGCACACCCACCTGCCTGCAGGAAGCCAGCGGTGCACATCCACCTGCCTGCAGGAAGCCAGCGGTGCACATCCACCTGCCTGCAGGAAGCCAGCGGTGTACATCCACCTGCCTGCAGGAAGCCAGCGGGGCACACCCACCTGCCTGCAGGAAGCCAGCAGCACACACCCACCTGCCTGCAGGAAGCCAGCAGCACACACCCACCTGCCTGCAGGAAGCCAGCGGGGCACACCCACCTGCCTGCAGGAAGCCAGCGGGGCACACCCACCTGCCTGCAGGAAGCCAGCGAGGAACACCCACCTGCCTGCAGGAAGCCAGCGGGGCACACCCACCTGCATGCAGGAAGCCAGCAGCACACACCCACCTGCCTGCAGGAAGCCAGTGGGGCACACCCACCTGCCTGCAGGAAGCCAGCGGTGTAAATCCACCTGTCTGCAGGAAGCCAGCGGGGCACACCCACCTGCCTGCAGGAAGCCAGCAAAGCACACCAACCTATCTGCAGGAAGCCAGCAAGGCACACCAACCTGTCTGCAGGAAGCCAGCGGGGCACACCCACCTGCCTGCAGGAAGCCAGCGGGGCACACCCACCTGCCTGCAGGAAGCCAGCGGGGCACACCCACCTGCCTGCAGGAAGCCAGCGGGGCACACCCACCTGCCTGCAGGAAGCCAGCGGGGCACACCCACCTGCCTGCAGGAAGCCAGCGGGGCACACCCACCTGCCTGCAGGAAGCCAGCGGGGCACACCCACCTGCCTGCAGGAAGCCAGCGGGGCACACCCACCTGCCTGCAGGAAGCCAGCGGGGCACACCCACCTGCCTGCAGGAAGCCAGCGGGGCACACCCACCTGCCTGCAGGAAGCCAGCGGGGCACACCCACCTGCCTGCAGGAAGCCAGCGGGGCACACCCACCTGCCTGCAGGAAGCCAGCGGTGTAAATCCACCTGTCTGCAGGAAGCCAGCGGGGCACACCCACCTGCCTGCAGGAAGCCAGCAAGGCACACCAACCTGTCTGCAGGAAGCCAGCAAGGCACACCAACCTGTCTGCAGGAAGCCAGCGGGGCACACCCACCTGCCTGCAGGAAGCCAGCGGGGCACACCCACCTGCATGCAGGGAGCCAGCAGCACACACCCACCTGCCTGCAGGAAGCCAGTGGGACACACCCACCTGCCTGCAGGAAGCCAGCGGTGTACACCCACCTGCCTGCAGGAAGCCAGTGGGGCACACCCACCTGCCTGCAGGAAGCCAGCGGGGCACACCCATCTGCCTGCAGGAAGCCAGCGGTGTACATCCACCTGTCTGCAGGAAGCCAGCGGGGCACACCCACCTGCCTGCAGGAAGCCAGCAAGGCACACCAACCTGTCTGCAGGAAGCCAGCAGCACACACCCACCTGTCGCTTATCCTCTGGAGCCTTCAGGAACAGGGCGTTAATGAGTGCAATAGCGTATGTCTGGATCTCCTGGTTACAGCTGTGCAAGAGGAGAGAAACAGCAGATCAGACACAGACTGAGCGGAAAAAAGACGACGCACCGAGCAGACATGGAATGGCGGACACTGGACCGCTTACCAGGCGGACAGACACGTAGACGGAAAGGGCAGAAGACTTACACTTGCAGGTGGCAGATGAGCTGTCCCACAGTGATCTCCTCGGCGATCTTATGGTACAGAGCCTGGCTATTCAATACCATACTTTCTAAAATGGCCAAAGAGCGCTGCAGAATGGAGACGTCCACTGACTGCTGGGACACATAGCCACAGATCTGGAGAGAAAGAGGGAGATATTATTATTAATTATAATAATAATAATAATGGGCACACCAACCTGCCTGCAGGAAGCCAGCATCACACACCCACCTGCCTGCAGGAAGCCAGCATCACACACCAACCTGCCTGCAGGAAGCCAGCAGCACACACCAACCTGCCTGCAGGAAGCCAGCATCACACACCTGCCTGCAGAAAGCCAGCATCACACACCCACCTGCCTGCAGGAAGCCAGCAGCACACACCCACCTGCCTGCAGGAAGCCAGCAGCACCCACCTGCCTGCAGGAAGCCAGCGGGGCACATCCACCTGCCTGCAGGAAGCCAGCAGCACACATCCACCTGCCTGCAGGAAGCCAGCAGCACCCACCTGCCTGCAGGAAGCCAGAGGGGGACATCCACCTGCCTGCAGGAAGCCAGCAGCACACACCCACCTGCCTGCAGGAAGCCAGTGGGGAACACCCACCTGCCTGCAGGAAGCCAGTGAGGCACACCCACCTGCCTGTAGGGAGCCAGCGGGACACACCCACCTGCCTGCAGGAAGCCAGCGGGACACACCCACCTGCCTGCAGGAAGCCAGTGGGGCACACCAACCTTCCTGCAGGAAGCTAGCGGGACACACCCACCTGCCTGCAGGAAGCCAGTGGGACACACCCACCTGCCTGCAGGAAGCCAGCGGGGCACACCCACCTGCCTGCAGGAAGCCAGTGGGACACACCCACCTGCCTGCAGGAAGCCAGCGGGGCACACCCACCTGCCTGCAGGAAGCCAGCGGTGTACACCCACCTGCCTGCAGGATATTATTATTATTATTATTATTATTATTATTATTATTATTAATAATAATAATAATAATAATAATAATTCTGGGGGGACATACATAGACAAAAATAGATGTTACAGAGCTATACATATAATTATTCATACATGAGGAGTGAGGGCCCTGCTCTCATGCATCAGCTTACACACTATTAGTTTGCATAAGCCAGAGCTTATCATCTTAGAGGGGAACTCCAGCAAAATATTTTTTTTCAAATCAGCAGGAGAGGTTTTCTATGGGCATTTGCTGCTGCTCTGGACAGTTCCTGACATGGACAGAGGTGGCAGCAGAGGGCACTGTGTCAGACTGGAGAGAATACACCACTTCCTGCAGGACATACAGCAGCTGATAAGTACTGGAAGACTGGAGATTCTTACATTGAATTTAAAGATCTCACATATAAACAAGTAATTTTGTGACACCAGTTCAGTTCAGATGTATGGTATATGCCGGGGTTCCCCTATAACTCCTCTGCACAGTTAGGAGGATTTCCATCGGCTGTCTTTTGGCTGACAGTTCTGTGTTATAGGTGATGAGGAGGCCCAACAGGGTACAGCGGGGCACAACGGGGCACAGGGAGGCACAACGGGGCACAGGGAGGCACAACGGGGCACAGGGAGGCACAACGGGGCACAGGGAGGCACAACGGGGCACAGGGAGGCACAACGGGGCACAGGGAGGCACAACAGGGCACAGCGAGGCACAACGGGGCACAGGGAGGCACAACGGGGCACAGGGAGGCACAACGGGGCACAGGGAGGCACAACGGGGCACAGGGAGGCACAACGGGGCACAGGGAGGCACAACGGGGCATAACGAGGCACAACGGGGCACAGGGAGGCACAACGGGGCACAGGGAGGCACAACGGGGCACAGGGAGGCACAACGGGGCACAGGGAGGCACAACGGGGCACAGGGAGGCACAACGGGGCACAGGGAGGCACAACGGGGCACAGCCAGGCACAACAGGGCACAGCCAGGCACAACAGGGCACAGCGAGGCACACCATTTACTAGTTAGTTACACTGAATTGTATACATATTATACATTGATTTACTTTTCAGGTATGTGATAATAATAATAATAATAATAATAATAATAATAATAATAATAATAATAATAATAATATTATTTATGTATAGAGCGCCCTTAATTCCAGAGCACTATACAGGCAACAGGGGTAACAAACAGGAACAGAACAAGATCAGGACACATTACATGAAGGCAAATGGCAGACTGGTTCATAGGGAGAGAGGAGCCTGCCCGCCAGGTATTACATAGGGAGAGAGGAGCCTGCCCGCCAGGTATTACATAGGGAGAGAGGAGCCTGCCCGCGAGGGATTACATAGGGAGAGAGGAGCCTGCACGCCAGGTATTACATAGGGAGAGAGGAGCCTGCCCACCAGGGATTACATAGGGAGAGAGGAGCCTGCCCGCCAGGTATTACATAGGGAGAGAGGAGCCTGCCCGCCAGGTATTACATAGGGAGAGAGGAGCCTGCCCGCCAGGGCTTATATAGGGAGAGAGGAGCCTGCCCGCGAGGGATTACATAGGGAGAGAGGAGCCTGCACGCCAGGTATTACATAGGGAGAGAGGAGCCTGCCCGTCAGGTATTACATAGGGAGGGAGTAGCCTGCCCGCCAGGTATTACATAGGGAGAGAGGAGCCTGCCCGCCAGGTATTACATAGGGAGAGAGGAGCCTGCCCGCCAGGTATTACATAGGGAGAGAGGAGCCTGCCCGCCAGGTATTACATAGGGAGAGAGGAGCCTGCCCGCCAGGTATTACATAGGGAGAGAGGAGCCTGCCCGCCAGGTATTACATAGGGAGAGAGGAGCCTGCCCGCCAGGTATTACATAGGGAGAGAGGAGCCTGCCCGCCAGGTATTACATAGGGAGAGAGGAGCCTGCCCGCCAGGGCTTATATAGGGAGAGAGGAGCCTGCCCGCGAGGGATTACATAGGGAGAGAGGAGCCTGCACGCCAGGTATTACATAGGGAGAGAGGAGCCTGCCCGTCAGGTATTACATAGGGAGGGAGTAGCCTGCCCGCCAGGTATTACATAGGGAGAGAGGAGCCTGCCCGCCAGGTATTACATAGGGAGAGAGGAGCCTGCCCGCCAGGTATTACATAGGGAGAGAGGAGCCTGCCCGCCAGGTATTACATAGGGAGAGAGGACCCTGCCCGCCAGGTATTACATAGGGAGAGAGGAGCCTGCCCGCCAGGTATTACATAGGGAGAGAGGAGCCTGCCCGCCAGGGCTTACATAGGGAGAGAGGAGCCTGCCCACCAGGTATTACATAGGGAGAGAGGAGCCTGCCCGCCAGGTATTACATAGGGAGAGAGGAGACTGCCCGCCAGGCCTTACATAGGGAGAGAGGAGACTGCCCGCCAGGCCTTACATAGGGAGAGAGGAGCCTGCCCGCCAGGTATTACATAGGGAGAGAGGAGCCTGCCCGCCAGGTATTACAATCTATAAGGTAATGGGTGAGAAACAGGAGGTAAAGTGCGGCCAGTGTGATGCAGAGTTATTATAGGTTGTAGCCTAGTTTGAAGAGATGGGTTTTTAGGTTACTTTTGAAGGACCTGATGGTGGATGAGAGACGGATGTGTCGGGGCAGTGAGAGGCGGATGTGTCGGGGCAGTGAGGGGCGGATGTGTCGGGGCAGTGAGGAGCGGATGTGTCGGGGCAGTGAGGGGCGGATGTGTCGGGGCAGTGAGGGGCGGATGTGTCGGGGGCAGTGAGAGGCGGATGTGTCGGGGCAGTGAGGGGCGGATGTGTCGGGGCAGTGAGGGGCGGATGTGTCGGGGCAGTGAGGGCCGGATGTGTCGGGGCAGTGAGGGGCGGATGTGTCGGGGCAGTGAGAGCCGGATGTGTCGGGGCAGTGAGGGCCGGATGTGTCGGGGCAGTGAGGGCCGGATGTGTCGGGGCAGTGAGGGCCGGATGTGTCGGGGCAGTGAGGGCCGGATGTGTCGGGGCAGTGAGGGGCGGATGTGTCGGGGCAGTGAGGGCCGGATGTGTCGGGGCAGTGAGGGCCGGATGTGTCGGGGCAGTGAGGGGCGGATGTGTCGGGGCAGTGAGGGGCGGATGTGTCGGGGCAGTGAGGGGCGGATGTGTCGGGGCAGTGAGGGCCGGATGTGTCGGGGCAGTGAGGGCCGGATGTGTCGGGGCAGTGAGGGCCACATGTGTCGGAGTAGTGAGAGCTGGATGTGTCGGCGTAGCGAGTTCCAGAGTATGGGGGAGGTCGGGCAAAGTCTTGGAGGCGGTTGTGTGAGGTACGAACAAGGGGGGAGCACAGACGGAGGTCACTGGAGGATGGAAGGTTGGGTGAGGGACGGTAGCGGGATATCAGGTCAGAGATGTGCGGAGGGGACAGGGTGTGGACGGCCGTGTACATCATGGTCAACAGTTTAAATCAAATACTTTCGGCAATGGGAGCCGGTGGAGGGATTGGCAGAGGGGAGAGGCAGAGGCAAAGCGAGAGGAAAGGTGGATTATTCGGGCAGCAGAGTTAAGGATAGACTGGAGGGGAGCAAGGGAGTTAGATGGAGACCGGAGAGGAGAATGTTACAGTAGTCCAAGCGGGAGATAATGAGAGCATGGACCAGCAGATTGGTGGAGTCAGGGGTGAGAAAAGAGCGGATTCTGGATATGTTTTTGAGGTGAAGGCGGCAGGAGGTGGTCAGGGCCTAAATATGTGGTTTAAAAGACAGAGCAGAGTTAAAGGTGACCCCGTGTCAGGGCTGATGGTTGGTTAGGTCGGGGTGTCAGGGCTGATGGTTGGTTAGGTCGGGGTGTCAGGGCTGATGGTTGGTTAGGTCGGGGTGTCAGGGCTGATGGTTGGTTAGGTCGGGGTGTCAGGGCTGATGGTTGGTTAGGTCGGGGTGTCAGGGCTGATGGTTGGTTAGGTCAGGGTGCCAGGGCTGATGGTTGGTTAGGTCGGGGGTGCCAGGGCTGATGGTTGGTTAATTTTGTGGGTATTTTTTTTGCCAGTTGGGGGGGGGGGGGGGGGGGGCTGCTTTTAACTATTTTCATGTATATGGTGTGTCTGTACCTTGCGGTTGCGGTGAGCTGTTGCATTTTTCTGTGTTTTTGTGTGTTTACAATTTCGGCAGCGTGTTCTTGCCTGGTGTGAACAGTGTTCTAGGAGAGCTGACCAATTTTTTTCTTTTTTCTGATGGTTGGTTAGGTCAGAGTGCCAGGGCTGATGGTTGGTTAGGTTGGGGTGCCAGAGCTGATGGTTGGTTGGGTCGGGGTGCCAGAGCTGATGGTTGGTTGGGTCGGGGTGCCAGGGCTGATGGTTGGTTAGGTCGGAGTGCCAGGGCTGATGGTTGGTTAGGTCGGGGTGCCAGGGCTGATGGTTGGTTAGGTCGGGGTGCCAGGGCTGATGGTTGGTTAGGTCAGGGTGCCAGGGCTGATGGTTGGTTAGGTCGGAGTGCCAGGGCTGATGGTTTGTTAGGTCGGGGTGCCAGGGCTGTCTGTGGATGCGTTGTGTTCAGAGTGGCAGGAGGGAGGCAGAGAGTATATGGTGGAGAGTGGCAGGGGGGAGGCAGAGAGTATATGGTGGAGAGTGGCTTGGGGGAGGCAGAGAGTATATGGTGGAGAGTGGCAGGGGGGAGGCAGAGAGTATATGGTGGAGAGTGGCATGGGGGAGGCAGAGAGTATATGGTGGAGAGTGGCAGGGGGGAGGCAGAGAGTATATGGTGGAGAGTGGCAGGGGGGAGGCAGAGAGTATATGGTGGAGAGTGGCAGGGGGGAGGCAGAGAGTATATGGTGGAGAGTGGCAGGAGGAAGGCAGAGAGTATATGGTGGAGAGTGGCATGGGGGAGGCAGAGAGTATATGGTGGAGAGTGGCATGGGGGAGGCAGAGAGTATATGGTGGAGAGTGGCAGGGGGGAGGCAGAGAGTATATGGTGGAGAGTGGCAGGGGGGAGGAAGAGAGTATATGGTGGAGAGTGGCATGGGGGAGGCAGAGAGTATATGGTGGAGAGTGGCATGGGGGAGGCAGAGAGTATATGAATGTTAAGGTTTCTAAGGTCCCTGTGATATATAGTATTTTTCTGTATACCCCTGTAGGTACTGCACTCCATCTTGTTTGGTCATGTGACTTCTATACTGACAGCTTTATTACTGCTCTATGTATATTTATCTAGAAATTACAATAAAATGTTGTGTACATTGTGTATACAATGTAGGGTATATAGCGTATAGACTCTCACACGGTGACTCACCTGTTTTATAAAGGTCAGAGACACCATGTCCCAAGAAACAATGCCATGATCCATTAATTCCAAGAAGGCGGTCAGCGTAAAGGCTAACATCTCACTGTAACTGAGAGAAGATAGAGAGAGCAGTCACACAGGCGTCCGGGAGCCAAGCGAGCGGTCACACAGGAGCCGAGCAAGCAGTCACACTGGCATCCGGGAGCCGAGCGAGCGGTCACACAGGAGCAGAGCGAGCGGTCACACAGGAGCCGAGCGAGCAGTCACACAGGAGCCGAGCGAGCGGTTACAAGGAGCCTAGCGAGCGGTTACAAGGAGCCTAGCGAGCGGTCACACAGGAGCCGAGCGAGCAGTAACACTGGAATCCGGGAGCCTAGGGAGCAGTCACACAGGAGCCGAGCAAGCGGTCGCACTGGCGTCCAGGAGCCGAGCAAGTGGTCACACTGGCATCCAGGAGCCGAGCAAGCGGTCACACTGGCGTCCAGGAGCCGAGCAAGCGGTAACACAGGAGCTGAGAGAGCAGTCACACAGGAGCCGAGCGGGCAGTCACACAGGCGTCCAGGAGCTGAGCGGGCAGTCACACGGGAGCCGAGCAAGCGGTCACACAGGCGTCCGGGAGCAGAGCGAGCGGTCACACAGGAGCAGAGCGAGTGGTCACACAGGAGCCGAGCGAGCAGTCACACAGGAGCCGAGCGAGCGGTCCCACAGGAGCTGAGCGAGCGGTTGCACTGGCGTCCGCGAGCAGAGCGAGTGAGCCGAGTGAGCGGTCACACGGGAGTTGAGCAAGCGGTCACAGGCGTCCGGGAGCAGAGCAAGCAGTCACACAGGTGTCCAGAGACGAGAAAGCAGTCACCCAGGCGTCCGGGAGCCGAGCAAGCGGTCATACAGGCGTCTGGGAGCAGAAAGAGTGGTCATACAAGAACTGAGAGAGCGGTCATACTGACATACAGGAGCTGAGAGAGCGGTCATACAGCTATACAGAAGCTGAGAGAGCGGTCATACAGCTATACAGGAGCTGAGAGAGCGGTCATACAGACATACAGGAGCTGAGAGAGCGGTCATACAGACATACAGGAGCTGAGAGAGCGGTCATACAGCTATACAGGAGCTGAGAGAGCGGTCATACAGACATACAGGAGCTGAGAGAGCAGTCATACAGCTATACAGGAGCTGAGAGAGCGGTCATACAGACATACAGGAGCTGAGAGAGCGGTCATACAGACATACAGGAGCTGAGAGAGCGGTCATACAGCTATACAGGAGCTGAGAGAGCGGTCATACAGACATACAGGAGCTGAGAGAGCGGTCATACAGCTATACAGGAGCTGAGAGAGCGGTCATACAGACATACAGGAGCTGAGAGAGCGGTCATACAGCTATACAGGAGCTGAGAGAGCGGTCATACAGCTATACAGGAGCTGAGAGAGCGGTCATACAGCTATACAGGAGCTGAGAGAGCGGTCATACAGCTATACAGGAGCTGAGAGAGCGGTCATACAGACATACAGGAGCTGAAAGAGCGGTCATACAGACATACAGGAGCTGAGAGAGCGGTCATAAAGGAGCTGAGAGAGCGGTCATACAGACATACAGGAGCTGAGAGAGCGGTCATACAGCTATACAGGAGCTGAGAGAGCGGTCATACAGACATACAGGAGCTGAGAGAGCGGTCATACAGAAATAAAGGAGGTGAGAGAGCGATCATACAGGAGCTGAGAAAGCGGTCATACAGACATACAGGAGCTGAGAGAGCGGTCATACAGACATACAGGAGCTGAGAGAGCGGTCATACAGACATACAGGAGCTGAGAGAGCGGTCATACAGGAGCACTGTGCTCTTCCTATAAGCCCATGCTAGCTGTGTGATATAACTATTATAGAGCGCGGGGAGCAGAGGATGAAGGGTAGGATACTGACTGTGACAGCAGCTTGGTGCCTCCTTCCACCAGGCGGGTGAGGACGGTCACTCCATCCATATTGATGAACTCTGTAGCAAATGTAGTGTCTGCGGAGAGCTTAGCCAGCTCCTTCATGGCGTCCAGCCGCGAGTCCATGCTGGAACACTGGATCCTCTCCAGAAGCTGCCGCGCTGCCCGGGACTGACAGGGAGGAGAGCAAAGAGTCAGAGACAGCCACACCCTGGAGAGAGGACTCCTACACACACACACACACACACACACACACACACACATACATACATACATACATACATATATATATATATATATATATATATATATATATATATATATATATATATATATATATATATATAAACACACACACTATATAAACACACACTATATAAAAATATATATACACACACACTCACCGGCCACTTTATTAGGTAGACCATGCTAGTAACGGGTTGGACCCCCTTTTGCCCTCAGAACTGCCCCAATTCTTGGTGGCATAGATACAACAAGGTGCTGGAAGCTTCCTCAGAGGTTTTGGTCCATAGTGACATGATGACATCACACAGTTGCCGCAGATTTGTCGGCTGCACATCCATGATGCCAATCTCCCGTTCCACCACATCCCAAAGATGCTCTATTGGATTGAGATCTGGTGACTGTGGAGGCCATTGGAGTACAGTGACCTCATTGTCATGTACAAGAAACCAGTCTGAGATGATTCTAGCTTTATGACATGGCGCATTATCCTGCTGAAAGTCGCCATCAGATGTTGGGTCCATTGTGGTCATAAAGGGATGGACATGGTCAGCAACAATACTCAGGTAGGCTGTGGCGTTGTAACCATGCTCAATTGGTACCAAGGGGCCCAAAGAGTGCCAAGAAAATATTCCCCACACCATGACACCACCACCACCAGCCTGAACCGTTGATACAAGGCAGGATGGATCCATGCTTTCATGTTGTTGTCGCCAAATTCTGACCCTACCATCCGAATGTCGCAGCAGAAATCGAGACTCATCGGACCAGGCAACATTTTTCCAATCTTCTACTGTCCAATTTCGATGAGCTTGTGCAAATTGTAGCCTCAGTTTCCTGTTCTTAGCTGAGCGGAGTGGCCCCCGGTGTGGTCTTCTGCTGCTGTAGCCCATCTGCCTCAGAGTTGGCCGTACTGTGCGTTCAGAGATGCTCTTCTGCCTACCTTGGCTGTAACGGTTGGCTATTTGAGTCACTGTTGCCTTTCTATCAGCTGGAACCAGTCTGCCCATTCTCCTCTGACCTCTGGCATCAACAAGGCATTTCCGCCCACAGAACTGCCGCTCACTGGATGGTTTTTCTTTTTCGGACCATTCTCTGTAAACCCTAGAGATGGTTGTGCGTGAAAATCCCAGTAGATCAGCAGTTTCTGAAATACTCAGACCAGCCCTTCTGGCACCAACAACCATGCCACGTTCAAAGGCCTCAAATCCCCTTTCTTCCCCATACTGATGCTCGGTTTGAACTGCAGGAGATTGTCTTGACCATGTCTACATGCCTAAATGCACTGAGTTGCTGCCATGTGATTGGCTGATTAGAAATTAAGTGGTAACGTGCAGTTGGACAGGTGTACCTAATAAAGTGGCCGGTGAGTGTATAAATATATATATATATATATATATATATATATATATATATATATATATATATATATATATATATATATATATACACACACACACACACACATATATATATATATATATATATATATATATATATATATATATATATATACACATATATACATACACACACATATATAAAATATTTGCTTATTCAATAAAAAAACTGTATAATGCTGCCATCACCATTCTATTGTGCGCAGACAGGATTTTTCCTTCCCTTTTCTTCCTCCTGTAGCCGGTATTGGAAGTCCTTCAATTAGTATTTCACTGGCCGTTCCTGAACCATTATCCTCCAGGGCCGTTGGCTTAGGCTTCCATTCTTTTTGGGCCCTTTGCTGATATCCTTCTGCACGGCTCTGGTGACGGCCGCACACTGGTCAGCACAGCTCGGCTTCTATTTATATGACCGATGAGTCCGCCTCTCCTTCCTGACAGACTGATCCCCCAGCCAATCAGAGCAGGTTCCATACCTAGTTCCTGTCTGGAGATGTGTCAGTCCGGAGCGGTACTCACGTCATCCTGGTAGTATATAGGCGTTATACCTGAGACACGGCCGCGTCCCAAGCCTCGCTATGGATACTATTCCTAAATGGGGATTGTTATGCGGTTGGAGACATTGTATTCAGTTCTAGATGTAAGTTTACATGTTCTATTAGTTCTATTTCTACTTACTGAGAGCACATACACGACATAATCACTGCGGCCATACGGCCGAGTCCATCCTGAAGGTCCAGCGCGCCTCACACTGTAGTCATTTCTTGTCATAATC